>PVJX010007587.1:0-23687 GCA_004027295.1 Dolichotis patagonum
GCCCAGATGCCCGTCTCCAGGCAGTTCCCTGGGGATGAAGGGCGGGCCTACCAGTCCCAAACAGTCGCGCGGAGATGCAGGTCTGCGCAGACTTTCGATCCAAGCAGCCCAGGCCACTCTACAGGTCCGAGAGTTTCAGGTCCCAAAGAGACAGCCCGAGATGCTGCTTTCTGGGAGACTTCCTGGGGGTGAAGGCAGAATCAGAATTTATTGACATGTATTCTGTTTGCTATCATTACATGAAGGATGAACTAGATTAAAAATTAGATAAAAGACAGATAAATAAAATAAATATTCTGAATGGCCAGCAGTATGGGACGCAACTATTCAACAAGAGCTATGCAGCTAAGAAAAAATAGATTTTAGACTAATAATGATATAAAGATGTTTATGATTCTGATAACTAAAATTTATGACGTGCCAATGATTTCTTTGTGTTAAACTCATTTCTTTGTGTTATTCCTCACAGTAGCCTTATGGGGGAGAAATTACTGTTATCCCAATTTTAAACATGAAGAAACTGAGTCTGATATCATTTAAGTAACTTTCCCCAGGTTAGATAGCTTGTAAAAAGCAGAGCTAGTTTTTAAGTGTTCAACAACGCTATTTTATTTATTTTTTTATTTTAAAAAGAATAAAAACAAAATAAAGCAAATCAGAACAGAACAATGCAAGTAATATAGGACTCAAAACAAGACAACAGGAAATCACCAATGGCCACCATAATGTTTCTTGTTCTTTTCAAAATAGCTGTCCATACCATCACAAACAATAAAATCAAACAAAACAAAACAGAACAAAACCAATCAGAACAAAAGAATGAAAAGCATTACAGGACTTCAAAACAAGACAATAGGAAATCAACAATGGCTATTATAAGGTCTCTTGTTTTCTTCAAAATAGCTGTCCATACTATCACACATAATAAAATCAAACAAAGCAGAAAAAAACCAATCAAGACAAAAGAATAAAAGCATTATAAGATTTCAAAACAAAATGACAGGAAATCAACAATGGCTACCATAATGTCTCATTTTCTTCAAAATAGCTGACCATACCACCAGACATAATAAAATCAAACAAAACAGAATAAAACCAATCAAAACAAAAGTATGAAAGTATTATAGGACTTCAAAACAAGGTAATAGGAAATCAACAATGTTTACCGTAATACATCACGTTACCTTCATAATAGCTACCCATACACAGTAAAATCTAACATAAGAAAGAATAAAGCCAAGCCTAACAAAATTCTGAAAACACTACAAAGATTCAAAACAAGGTAATAGGAAATTAACAGTTTCCCTTTTGGGGTGTTTCCTCCCCTATCACTGTCATAATATCTATTGTGCTTTTTGGATCCCACTAATCCTTCAGTTTTTTATGCTAGAGAGGTAACTCAGTGTTCACCTATATGAGACCAAACCATTTCACCCATGGCATGATCTCCAGTTATATCCATTTATCTATAAGAACCTCAAGATTATCCTACTTTGTAGCTAGGCAGCTTCCCATTGTATGAAAATACCATATCTTTCTTAAACATTCTGCGATTGATGGGCAAGTTACCCTTGCTTTTTTCTGGTCTCCTGTCATGTGGAACAATTGTTTTCTCTCTTTTGATTTTCAGTCCATGAATTTCCTTTTGAGTTAAATGTGTTTCTTGAATATTGATGGATCTTGTTTCTTGATCCACTCTCCCTGTGTCTTTTTATTGGTGAATTGAGGACATCTACATTAATGGTTACAACTGGTATGCATTGATTCATCTCTGCCATGCTATCCTCCTGCTGCTGCCCCTCCACTTTTCTCCTTCATTCAATTGCCTGGCCTGTTTGGCAGTCCTCCTCTTGCTGTTTCTGGAATCATAGTCTTCTTATCTCTCTCTAGAATATCATTCAGCACTCTGTGGTTGGTTTGCTGATTGTGAATTCCTTCAGTTGTTCTTTATCGTGAAGTATCTTACTTTTCTATCAATTTTGAAAGTTAGTTTTGGTACATCAATTTGGGTTGGAAGTTTTTTCTTTCAGGATTGAAACATTTTACCCAAACTCTTCTTGACTTGATGGTTTGTGGGTTGAGAAGTCTGCTGTGATTCTGATGTCTTTTCCTTTATAGGTGATCTGTTTCTTTTCTCTAACAGCTTTTAATATTCTGTTCTTGTGCTGAATTTCTGGGATCTTCATTATTGTATGTCTGGGTGCACATTTATTTTAGTTATGACTAGTTGGAGTTCTGTATGCCTCGCTTATCTGCATGCCAGATCCTTTTCCTGTGTTTAGAAAGTTTTCTGCTATTACTTCTGTAAATAGTCTTTTTTTATTTCATTTGTGTTGATCCTTGCTTCATCTCTGATACCTATCACTCTTAAATTATTTTTCTTTGCATCATCTTTCAGCTGTTGAATTGTTACTTCCTGGTTGCTTCTCATTTTTAAGAGATCTTTCCTTTGTGATCCCTAGCTGTAATCCTGTCTTCAAGGTCTGAAAGTCTTCATTCTCTTTCAGATGGTTTTGCCAGCTTTTTATTGACTTTTTAATCTCCTGGGTATCTCTGAATCTGCTGCATGCATTGTAATTCTTTCCTGTATTGTTCACTCAAGGTTTCCATCATTTTCCTATGTTCCTCTTTTTTATCTGTGTCTTCTTTAGATAGGCTCAGTAATTCTTTCATAATGTTTGTGATTTCTTACTTTACCTGAAACATTTTTTGTGATATGATTACCTTTACAGTATCATGAAGTTGTTTCTTTACTTGGGTTGCTATTCTCTCAGAGATTTCAGGTGTGACTTCCATTTTATTCCATGACTATATTGCCCAGACTTGTTCTGTGTGTGGTGGAGGTCTGAGATTGCCTTTTGCTCCTTTGTCTTGACATTCTCCTGGGTTCTTCCCAATAAGCTGGTTGTGGGGTCCCAGGCACTCCCCACATTGGCAGCCCCTCTGCAGTGTAGGTCAATGGGATAGACACCTGAGTTTCTCTGAACTTGAGTTCCCAGGGAGGTAGCAGGGCATGGGTTGGGCTTCTCCAGACCCATGAAGGTACACAGAGGCTTTCCCAATGGCCAGGGGTGCATAGTGATGGGGCTGCATCGAGGACTCTCCTGATGGTGGCAGGCACACAGGGGTGTGTTTGTTTGATTCTCCCAGTGGATACTGGCCGCCTGAAGGAAGCAAGGGTCTCCAGTGGCAGTCTGCGAGTTCACTGGGTGTATCTGGCTGTTTCTCCCTGCCTGTGCAGGCTGCCCGCTGGAAGCAAACCTTTGGATGGCGGCAGCAGGCAAGCAGGGGTAGATCTGGCTGTCTCCCTGCTTGCACTGGCTGCCCGGAGGACATAAGCCTTCTGATGGCAGCAGTGGCACACAGGGGTGGATCTCCAGAACTAGTTTTCAAACCAAAGCAATTTCATCTAAACCTCATACTTAGGCATCATTGCATATCTCTATAAACTTTATGAAACTAGACCAAACATTTTTAATTCATCTAGGAAAGAATATGTGTTCAAGTAATCAAATTTTGACAAAGCAGAATTGGAGAGTAGGGACAGCATATCTTGCCAGATTTCAAAATACACTGTGAGGCACAGTAATTTTTAAAGTACTATAGTATAATGAAGATAGGCATAGAAAAAAATAACATCAGAATAGTGTGTCCATTTTATATGTTCATAGGGATGAGACTAAATGGGTATAACTATTAACAAAGGTGATCACTGATTAGAAGACTCACAGATATTTTTTCTTTTTTAAATTTTATTTTTCAGTTTATCTAAACTTAACATTTTAAATCATCAAGTATTAGCAAGGTTTTTAAAATTCTGTAAAGCAAACTTTAATAATATTATGTTTAATTTAACACTATTGTAACATATATATTGGTGTTTACCTTTATGAATAATGTACCCTGCATTTTCAGAATTGTTAACTCTGCAGAGTTGCTCTCCAAGATGCTGAGTATATTATGTATTTATTCAGGGCTTACATTAACTAGTAACACAAAATCACCAATCCTATCCTCCTTTTTGGTAAAGATGGAGAACAGGCAATGGAGCGTAACTGGTGTATGGTTAAAGAGAACGATTTTAGAAATATAACTTATTTTCAAAACCTGAACTATATGTTTTGGTGTTGGGGATTGAACCCAGAACCTCACACATAGTACTAGGCAAGCACTGTACTACTGAGCTATATCTCCAACTCCCTAATTGTTTACTGATAAAGAAAAGCTATCATATTTTACATATATAGTTTCTATCTGCTCACCTTACTGAGCCTGTACTAAGTTGTAGTTGTTTTCCAGATAATTCTTTTGGGGTTTCTAGATGATCATATAATCATTTAATTTATAAACAATAACCTTTCTCTGCAATTTTTAATCTGTATATTATATAATATTCAAAAAATGGGATAATTATTTAGATTTTTATGCTAGTAACATGGAAATATGAGTCCAATATGTCATAAAGTGAAAAAATAAAGTTATAGAGTCTTATGTATAATATAATCCAATATTTTAAAAGAAATAAGCCCTGTGGAAAGTTACTCAGTTTAAGGATATTGCTTCTCTTCCAAAAATTCCTGTACCAATGTAATCTTAGTTCAGGCTGCTATAACAAAATACCATAGACTGGAAGGTAACTTGCCCAGCAGAAGTTTCTCTGGAAGGTGGAGGTGCAAGATCAAGATCCTATAGCTGATTCAGTTTCTGGTGAGGGGATAGCTTCCTGGCTTGTAGAGACTTCCCATTCTCTCTGTATCTTCAAATGACAGAGAACCGGAGACAGTGCTTTTCCTGGCTCTACTTACAGGGCTACAGTTGTGTTGGCATAGGGCCTTATATCCTTATGGCTTTGTTTAACTTTTGTTTTGTTGTACATTTAAAGACCTTATCCAAGATACAGTGACACTGAGGTTAGTATTTTAATATATGTATTTGGGGGTGACAGTTCAGTCCACTGCAGTACCTAAACTCTTTCCAATATTCTCAGAAATGCTGTTTGTTTGGGAGTGTTGCAAACAGTAGTTTTATCCTTATGAAAGTTTTAAGGTGCTTGTCTCTTTACAGTGTGTCATAGGAATTTTACCTAAGTTTAACTTTATGAATCATTTCCTCTTTAGACACAAAATCGAATGAAGCTAATGGCAGATAACTATGAGGATGACCACTTCAAGTCCTCCCATTCTAATCAGACGAGTCATAAACCCTCCCCAGATCAGGTAAGGCTGCCTCTGGCTGTTTTGTTCTAACTTTTAAAGTATTTTATGTTAACATTTTGCAAATTCCAATAAGTTAGAAGAAAAGTAAGTCATTAAGTTTCTCAAAAGCTCACTTTTTTTTTAACAGACTCAACTTTTGTGTAGGAAATTGGTGATTCTAAATACTTTTTTAAGGACTGGGGATATAGCTCAGTGGCACGGTACCTGCCTGTCAAGTGTGAGGTCCTGAGTTCAATTCCTGATACAAATAAATAAATAAATCTTTTTATTTAAAGAGACTTAAAATTTTTGAGAATGACAAAAAAAGTCCTTGAATTGGATTGAGAAAAAAAAATCCTGCTTTTTTTTTTTTTTTTTTTTTTTTTTTTGGCTAAAGAATCTGTTAAAGAAATAGTGCCTTATTAGAAAAACAAGACTTGCAAGCTCATTGAGGTACAACTCAGTAGAGGTGCTGCTTCTGTTTAATTGCAAATTATGAAATCTCTGCTCATCATCTACTAAAAGTGATGGTTGAAACTTAGTTTCTTTATTCCATTTCCTGATGGAGTTCTTTAGCATGTCATTCTCAAGGGAAATTGTTGCCTTCAACTTCTCAATACAAGAGACAGCAGATAAGTCTAAAGGGAACCATATTTAGTTCCAGTTTTTTGAAGGAAAGCAATTCTCTCATCTTGAAAGTGGTGGATGGGAAGAGCAGTAAATAGATTATCTCATATCCCATTGCCAAAACATAGGTTTCAATATCTCTGTCGCACTTCTAATCTTAAAATGTATAGCCAAGGGGGAAAAAATATACTCAAGTAATTACATCTGTATACCTAAAGAGTCAGAGGAAACATCTCTACTAAGCGTCTCTACTAAATGACAGCTATGGCATTGCCTCAGGAGAAGCAGCAGAAATATTGTAGTTGAAAATAGTTGTGATACCCACATCGCTGATATTTTATTTTGGTTTTTGTTTTTTTGGTCCCTGAGATTTTATGACCTTGCACTTGGTAGGCAGGCACTTACACCACTAAGCTAAATCCCCAGCCCACATTGCTGATATTTTTAAGACACAGAAGGTATAGCCTCATTACGATGATGTTACTAAGCCAGTTGAGGAACACAGTATAACTTAGAAAGGAAACAATACCAATCTGTAATGTAGGTGGAAGGGAGAGAGGGATTGCCTGGTGTCAGTAGTCATTCCCTGTCAATAAATTACTTTGCTTTCTTTGCCTGTTTCCCAATACATACTTGGAGTTAAATTTATGCCACCATATGTAAGATGTATGCTGGATCCTTTCTGTGTAATAAGTTTTGATATGAGTTAGTGGGAATTAGAATAGGGAGAGACAAAGATGGAGAAAGGTTAAAGAAAAAGGCAAAACATAAAGAAAAGCCCCAGTTTGATCATTTTTCTCAGGTTAGAGATGATGTGTAATTATAAACTAATAAAAGAAGAGAAAAAGTATGATAAACTAATAATTAACTTTTATAGTTTAGGAAATTATCTACTATAATGAGTCACATTCTTTTCTAATACATTATGCTTATATCTTTGTTTTAATACTAACCAACTCTTTTTTATTCCCATGCTGCCCTGGGGCACTGTTCCCTTTGTCATCTCTCCCCCTAGGATGAGGAGGAGGGTATATGGGCATAGCCAATCAGATGCTCTTAGTTCAGCCATTTTGTTCAGAACGGTGAGAAACAGCTTTACTTTTAACTACAGAAATTATTTTTGTTCTGTTTTGTTCCATTTTTCCTTTACACAATCACTCTCACATCTTGTTTCTATATAATTCATGAAATTCTGTGGTGTGTTTTCTGTTTTTTCATTTCACATGATTCTTGTGTGTGTTGCTGTGCTTTTGGTATAGTGGTTTTTTTTTTCTTGTGTGTGATTAGTCACTTTTATAGTTTCTTTATATACATTTTTGGGAGAACTTTCAGGGCATATAACCAAATTTCTCAAGTTGTGATTTTGTTAATAAATTTACTCTTAACAGTTCATCGAACTGGCAGTAGAAAATTGATTAACTTCTTTGCTACTAGCCTGGGTTTGAATGTCTTTTTTATGCTAATTATAAATACATAGTCTGTTTAAGAAAAATTTATATTCTTAGCTGTACTGTGCCTCCTTTTGCTTTATCTATAGAATACTCCAAATTCTCAGAGTCAGTACCTAGGATATCTACTTATAGTATCTCCTAGGACTTTGACATCACTCTCAAACTACCCCTAAAAATGAAAAGTAGCAAAGAAGTAAAAGAAAACTTTTTAAACAGTAATTCTTAAGAGTTCTTTTCTCTCTCTTTGTATAAAGCACTGCTTTCTTAAACACTTGCCAGGACACTGCCCAGATTCTCCTTTCCAGTTCAGTTGGCTGGAAGAGAGTCCAGTTTGCTCTGATGCCCTTGAGATTTAACTAAGGAAATCCTTTTCTTAGAAAAATTAATAAGTATGTTTAATAAGTTTATACATACTGGTATCCTTGTATTCCCTGGATTCAGTGTCCATTCTTATTAGTGATTTTACTGTTTTGGAGTGAGTTCTCCCTGAAATGTCCATGTCTTGGTGTTAAGCTGCTTAAAATGATTGGGGACATGTGCAGACCTTTTACTATTGAACACAATAAGGATGAAGAGGTAAGTTGTGGAAAGAAGCCATACACTATACACTATGAGATGGGAAGCTTTTCACATGGCTTTATTCTGCGAGAGTGAATGAAGGTGAAATGTGTCTGTGTCAGCCTGAAAGTTTGTTAGGTTAGAATGCTGCATGGCAGAGAGAGCTAAAATCACTGTATTACTTTATCTACACTCATGAGATGTGTGGGGACCTTACAATAGCAGAAAGCAGTTTACCCACTGTCATAAATGAACATGGTTCCGCATTGCCCACTTTAACAGAACATGCAAGTCTCTTGGCTTGTCTCAGCAGGAAGCTTCTTCCCCACACACACCTAAACAAGATAGTATTCTGCTTACAAACTTTTTTCTATTCAATCAGAAGAAACACGTTAGTAGTATGGGAAACAGGCCCATTGGTAACTTCATTAGGAGATTGAAAAATGAACAAACCATCATATATATTTCTTCTACAAGTTCTATTTTTCTCTTTTATCAGAATAAAATAACTACTAGCAAGCATTCAGATGTTATTGATTTTACTTTTTCCAATTATTGCACTATTGATCTTATTCACTGCTATTGGTTTAATGCATTGAACTGAAATGTATTAGGGGGCCTGTCTTAGTTATTTTTTTCATTGCTGAGACAAAATGTCCAGTACCCAGAGTTAAAGGAAGAAAGGTTTATTACAGCTCACAGTTTGTAGAGGCTTCAGTTCATAGTCAGCTGGTTCTAAGGCTGGATAGCGTGGCAGAGGGGCATTGCAGAGGAGAAACAGTTTATGGCAGACAGAAAGTAGCAAAGCAGTGAAGTAGCGAAAAAGCAAAGACACCTCAACAGCCTTCTTTCTGTCAGAGACAATAAGGTGTGGGTAGTATATAAGGTAGGGGGCACCCTTAATCCTAGCATTGCATCATAAATCAGTCCCAACATCACACACTTGAGATCTAGCCACTTCTGAGAAACCCCGCTTAGGACTGCATGAAGCTTTTGGGGGACATCTAGATATAGCCCATAGCATGGCATAGCTGGAATTTCTGTGATATATTTTAAACTTCTAAAATTTGCCACAAACATTTTCATAAAAAATTTTACCTAAAGAGTTATATTAGTAACCCCTAAAACACTGCAGAAATTTTGACATTCTGTCCAGTTCTCTTATTTTCCTAACTCTACACAGAACAGATTTTCTTAACAGAATTTCAAGTTTGAAATTAGTGATTTTATTATCAAACTTAAGACCTTAAGACTAAAGCATTTTGAAGACACTGGCAAAGCTTGAACCTTTCTACTCAGATGGGAAGAAATACAGAGCTGAAAGTCATTTTTTGGGCTGTAATAGAACATAATGGTGAGAGTAGGCTTGAGAGTAGAATGGCTATGTTCATTACCTCAGTAGCTGAAATTTTGGATAGGTATTTAATCTCTGTATACTGATTACTTTCATCTTTTAGTGAAGGTTATAAGAAGTAGATGAATTGTGAGACAAATTAATCTGGAACCAAACAGTACAGCTTTGAAATTAGATTCTTTAACCTTCCTTATGTCCTTAGGAAAGTGACTTAACCTCTCTGTACCTCAGTTTATTTATCCATTAAAATCAGTTTATTAGTGCATGCCACATAAGGTTGCTGGATAGATTACTCAGTTGACGTGTGTAAAATGGTTTGAATAATGCCAAAAAACTATTGTACTTTTTGCATTGCTGCTACTATTTTTGTTGTTGCTCTTGGCCTCTTTAACTTAGCTGTATTCTAGGAAGTAGTTAAGTTTTCAGTAAATGTTAGTTACTATTATTATCATCATTATCTAGCCAGTACTTTCACTTTATAGTTACAGTATAAAACAAATATTTGAAAATTTAGACTCAAGGTCCCCAGCTGTTTCTGGAAGGAGGGACTAATGGCAGTTAATAACAGAAATAACCAAGATATATTGATGATTATATTACCTTTTCATCACTTAAAATATGATCTGTATATTGAAGAATTTTTCTCTTGGGAAAATTCATTGGTTTTTTTGTTTGGTTGGTTTTTTTAAGAAATTGCTTATGTAAAACCTTTAGTCAGTAATATTTTCTTTGCAGGAATTAGCTCCTAAGATGCACAATCTTTTTCATTTCTTAACTAAAGACATCCTTCAGGTAGAAACCTATCTTCTAATTACTTGTGGTTCACAGTCTTCATGAAGCACAGCCATTCTATACTGAGCTTTTATAGAGGAGTAAAACAGGAATCAGCTTTCCCTGTACATTGAGTCACTGTCCCTCCAAGATGATTGCCTCCTTAGGTCATTCTGATATTTTAGGATCCTAGTTAGAATGTGAATTTGGAATAGATAATCCAGTTCTCAACCTCTGTGTACCTTCCTTTCTTCATTTGTAAAATCAGAATAATACTACACTAGTGTCATGGAACTGTTTCATGGTTTAATGAGGTAACAAAAAAACTCTTTAAACTAGTCCATTTACATAGTGTGGTTGCTCCTTTAATGTTTCTGTCTTTTAAAATCTGTAATATTACATCTCACCTACAAAACTGAAATAATAGCCTGTTGGCAAACAGTATGCTTTGCCTTCAGACCTAATTTTAATCCAGCTCAGTATCCATATAATTTAACACAACTTAACTTCTCTAAGCACTAGATTACTCATTTGCTAACTGGCATAATAAAACCTACACCATTGACAATTAACTATAATAGTGTATTCCATACCCACCACCCTTTATTTGACACATGGAAGTGCTCAGTAAGTAACAATGAGGATGACATTGGTATGGTGGTGATACAACCTTGAAACATTCATGAGGTTCATAGTTACTACTGTTCACTTATAGATTTTTTTTTGTCTTGTGTTATAACAGTATGCTTCTAATTGCACAGAAAGCCCACAATTTTAGTAATTAATTTTTCTTGCAGTAAAAGATAATCACAAAGATAATGATCTTCTCTAAGCATCTAACTGAATCCTTAATGGTCTTGCAAAATACTGCTTGAGCAATACTACAGCTACCTCCTTGAAGTATTCAGAGGCATGATAGGTTAGCCACAGGTATCAGGTCCAGTCCAATTACCTCTAAGAAGCACCTCTGGCTGGCAGGTAATTTTTTCTGACCTAAGGATGATTTTCAGACAATACCAAGAAGTAAATGAAAGCTCTTTATCTCTACACTGTGGTTCTAAGTAATTCTTTGCAGGTTTGAGTTCCATGGTCAGAGACAGAGACCTCTTAGGCCCAATGAAATGAAAACTAATTTGGAATAAGGAACCTTTCTCTTAATGTTTATTTTGTTATTGTTTTGTGGTGCTGGGAAATAGATTCACAGCCTCATACATTCTAAGTACATGCTTTAACACTGAGCTACTCCCCCAGCTCTATTCTTACTGTTTTATAAGCAGGCATTTTAGTGTGCTATAGATACATCCTGCATGTCTAGGGGTTCTGCTAAGTGATTTAAGGTGACACTGACCTGCGAATCACTTGAGTTAGTACTTTTAAGCATCTCGGGAATCTCAGATTCATGGATTCATGCCCTCCTGATTGTGAGCATTTAACTAATAAAGAACTATCTTCTTCCTGTTGGTGACATTATTTGCAACTTGGGTATTGTTTCTTAACAATCAAATATTTTTCCATTCTGTGCAAAATCAAATCCTTTGTATCTTGCTTATTTGTCCCATAGTTATCTGAAAATACAAGCGTCTGCAGAGCTTGTAAGTATTTATTGAGTGAAAAAATTAACAATGGCTGAAGGTGTAACTTGGTGGTAGACTGCTTACTAGCATGTGCAAGGCCCTGGGTTCCATCCCTACCACCACCAAAAAACAATAAAATGAGGTTTCAACCTAAAGAAAAATTACAAGTATTTTATTTATACTTTTATGTGGTAGTAGTATCTCTTTTTAGTGTTTTAATTTCTTCCCACACCTTAACACTTTATCCTATAATCTGACACCACTTGTGTGTCACTATCTGCTTAATGATACCCTGTATCATTAAGTTCATTGCTCAGCCCATCAGTTAACATATGTGGAACCCCTTTTTTTTAGTAATAGTTTTGGAAGACAGGCCTAACACTTTCCTATCATACCACATTTTATTTTATACACTAACACTATGGAAAGTATGGTTTGACTCATTTTATCTGCAACAACAATATTGTTATAATGGGGTTGTCCTCAATTCTCCACTGATTTGTTTGTTATACATTCTCTGTATGGGATTATTAGCTATTTTGGGTTTAAAGGAATATTTGCTTTGAGAACTGCATCATTAATCAAAACAAAAGAAACTTTTTTTTTTTTTTTTTTTTTTTTTGGTGGTGGTACCGGGGATCAATCTCACGACCTCACACTTGCCAGGCAGGCACTTGGGCCACTGAGCTAAATTCCCAGCCCCAAAAGAAATATTTTTTGAGACAGGGTCTCACTAAGGTGCTAAGTGGCTCAGGCTGGACCTGAATTTACTATCCTTCCATTTTAGCCTCCCAGAGTGCTGACATGACAGACATGCACCACCACACCTATCTTTCTTCGATATTCCTGGGGCTAGAGTGATGAGACTAAAGTTTCCAACTGGATCTGGCAGTCAGCATTTCTGGGATAAATTAAATAATTACACTCAATTGAGATGTAGCTGGACCATATCACTAGCTTCCTATTGTGCTAGGAGATCAAAGCAGCACACAAATAGAGGCTTACTCTATAAAATATTCAAAACAGATGGCATGTCCTTTTTGGGATACTTAAACTAACTCTTGAAGGAACAGAGGCTTTACAATTTTAGGCTAAGATGTAGCGATTTGCAAAGGTTTAGAAACATAAACAGCATAACAAGTTTAATGTACTCTTGGTAGTTTGCACTTAGATAGAAAGTACCTATATAGTGCTTTGAGTATAGTAATTACCTATTGCTGTATAACACATTACTCCAAAACTTGATAGATTAAAAAACACTAAAGATTTATTATCTCAGTGATTTCAGTTGATCAGGAACTCAGGAGCAATTTAGATGGGCAGTTCTTACTTGGGATCTCTCATGTAGTTGTAGTAAAAAAAAAATCATTTGTGACTGCTTTTATCAGAAACCTTGTCTAGGGAAGGAGCATCCAATCCCAAGATGACTTACTGATAGTTCCTACTGGCTTTGGCAAAAATAGTTCCTCACTAAGTAAAATTCTCCATAGGGCTGCTGGACTGTCTTTGTGATTTGGAGACCAACTTCACCCAAAATGAATAATCCAAAAGACCAGAGCAAAGAGGAGGCTACATTGCCTTATATGACCTAGAATTAAATATTACCATCACTTCTGCCATGTGCTGTCCCTTAGAAGCAAGTTCTAAAAAGATCATCTTATATTTAATAGGCCAGAGGGTTTTAGGGACCACTTTTTGAAAAGGGAAATGCCAGAGGATTTCTGGGTCTTTTGTTTTGCAGTGCTAAGGAATTGAATACAGGTCCTTTGCACTGTGCTCTATCCCAGCCCATTTTATTTTTTATTTCAAGGCAGGTTCTTGCTGAGTTGCCCAGCTAGCTCTACGTCAAGATCCTCCTGCCTTCCAGGATTATGAGCATATGCCATGACACCCAGGATTAGACTTTTGAGGGGAGAGGGGTACTGGGGATCAAACTTGGAACCTTGCACTTGCCAGACAGGCACTTAACACCACTGAGCTAAATCCCCGGCCCCAGGATTAGATTTATTTTTAAATCATTACAAGATGTCAGGGAAGAACAATCTGAGACTGCAGTCAGCAGGAGGTAGATCCTAGAAACCTTACTATGTAATGGAAGGGGAAGTGCTTCAAAGGGGAACAACAGTAAAGAGCATCCTGCATTATCTTGGAGAGTGTTGCAGAGGGCCCAAGTGGGCAAGTAACAGCAAAGTGAGAAGTCGGAACATACTCATTATCAAAAAGCTTTGGTCTTCCAAGAAACATTTTAAATAGTTACCAGTCTTTCTTCATTTAGAAAATAGTACAATATATTAGCCAAGTTATACTTCAGAAAGTTAACTTCTCCACAGGAACTATTCAGATAAAAGCAGTGGAACAAAGACTATATTTTATCATTGGTCAAGGTGAGAAGCATGAGATTGTGATTTCCCGATACTAACTTGGCTCCTAACTATCTTGAGTAGTCAGGTTACTTCTCAGGGCCTCAGATTTTTCATTGTAGAAAGAAAATGACCCATGTGAGTGTAAAGTCTCTCCATTTCTTACATTGTATACTAACAATAGAGCCAATAAATGTTTTAAACTTGTTTGACCTTGAGAATGTTTGACCCCATAGAAACATGTAACCCATTCACCAATATTTAATTCAGCCTACACCAATATCAAGGCATTTTTTAGACTATTTTTCTGGAACTGATAAGTCAGTTCAGTTTATTGATCAATTTTCTTTATATGCAGTTTAAAATGACCCATTTTTATGGTTTTATTATTTTAAAGAATCATTTTAAGTATCAGTTCTTTTTTATACTTAAATTATATCATGATTTTATCAGTCAATGTTTTTCTGGACATCAGATTTTACTAATTATAACTTTTTGCAGTTGTCAGGTTTTTTGTTTTCTTTTTATACATGTCAAATCTAAATTTTCATTAAGCCAATATTTTAGTTTGTATTAATATTATGGCTGATACCAGTAATACCAACTATGAATACATTTTTAAAAAATGATTATTTCTTAACTAATCTATGAGAAATTTGTAATAATTTTCTCTCTGATATCTCTGATGTCATGTGGAACTGTTCTATTGCACAGATTGGCAAAAAATTTTTAAAGGTGCAAATAGTGAATATTTTCTGCTTTATAACCCTAACTACGATCTGTCAGAATATTCAGCTCCTCTGTTCTGGTGTGAAAGCAACTGTAAACAATAAGTAAACAAATGAATGTGGCCCTGAACTAATAAAAATGTTATTCAGACACTGCATTTTTATTTTCATGCCATTTCCATGCTTCACAAAATATTATTCCTTTTATTTTACTTCAAGTATTTGAAAATCTAAAAAATCATCCTTAGTTGACAGATTGTACAAAAATGGGCAACAGTGCTAGATTTGGTCTTTGGGCTGTGGTTTGCTACCTTCTGATCTACTGTATCACTTCTCCAGTCTTTTTGTGCTTCTCATCACTTTACCTCCCTTACCTCACCATCCACAGTCCCTAGGCAGGCCAGCCACAAATGGTGAGTTTCAGGTGTCTTCAGGGTCAGCAAGTCAAGTAGAATTATCAGAAATAGCTTGTGTTTTACATGTACTCAAATCCTCACAAGGATAAGCATTATGATTTCCTGCCTTGTTTCATTTTGTTTTGCTTTGCAGTACTGAGGATTAAACCCAGGACCTTCACACTGAGCTACATCTCCAGCCATTTTGTTTTCTTTTTTCCTTTTTTTTTTTTTTTGAACAGGGTACTTTGAGTTACTAAATTATCCAGGCTGGACTTAAACTTACAGGTGGTGAAGCTAATGCATGAAAAGAATAATAGTTTGATGGTTATTGAAGAAGCTTAGTACAGGCATATGGGTTATTACAACTTATAAGGTACACTGCTGGTAAAGTATGTTGTTCTGGGTCTTTTAACTAGAATACAGCAGACCCTAGAATCTAGCTGATTTGTCCACAAACCTTGTGCTTGCCATGACTGCACTTTCTTGCTTGCTGGTTCTGTATTGCTTCACAGTATGTATAAGATTTCATAACATAAACAATATAGAACAGACTCTGCTGAGGCTTTTTTTTCCCTACAGTATGAAAAACTGGGTACCTTGTGGTTAACATGGTGTCACCACCTAAGGGCCTGCATGCTTCTGGCTACAGTGTTTCAATGGATCGTATTTATGGCCAGCCACACTGGTTTCCTCCTCTGCCACTGAAGAATGGAGACTATTGGATGTGCATTAAATTTTGGGCTGAGGTACTGAGGTGCCATAGCAGCTGTTGCCAGACCAGTGTTCAAATAGATGCAGTTCTTCATTAAAATCAAAAGATACAGAGCATCACCTGAGTTTTACCTATAAGCAAAATAATAAAAAACTCTCAGAAGTAATTAACATGACAGCAGATAAGGGCAAGTAGCCAGGCAGATAGCTGTGCTTTCCTGAAAGGTGCTCATTGTCATCACTCCAAGAGATGCCAGGATGTAGGAGTTCCAGCTCAGAGGGACCCAGCCCCAGCTAATCAGACCATAGTCCTTGTGTATGCCCATATATACAAATACACAAACAAATATAAGGGTGTATTTTAAGTAATATGTGTATCTCATACTTTATTCTACTGTACAGACATATGATTACATATCAGAGCAGAACATATTGATAAAATTAGAAGCTGACAGCCTTCAGGTATATCAAATGTACAGCACACTGTATCTCAAGGCACACTTGCTACATTAGAATAATTCAAAATGCTGTGTATGTGGATGTGATATGCAGAGATTGATTACTAAATGAAAGTAGTATATCAGACCCAGTCGTATGAAATCTTGTTGCTTAAATGAACAGTTTGACAGCGATTTTGCTCCTAGTGAATGATCTGAGAAAGACTTTTTATGTCACATTAGTAGTGTCTCATGCAAGAACATTATAGCTGCTAAAGCCACAATGCAACTGAGTACTAAGAATTTTTCAGAATGGTATAGTACATTTTGGGGGGGCACAGATTGCTTAAAACTTGTAGGCACCAAATTCTCCAGTTATTTGCTGTTTAAGTCTTTGATGCCAAGATATACTCCCTGAGAGGAGAACCAGCGAAAAACCAGTACTAACAAAACAAATCAACATGATAGGGATAGATTTTTTACATTCTCTAGATCTTTTTCTCATTTGATCTCTAGCTTTGGAGTTTCTTTTTCTTTGTTTTCATTTTATGTCCTACTTTCTAAATACATTTAATGTGTTAGCTACTGTGATTATATTTTTTAAAATGGTCTCTTTCTATGACTGTTAACTTTAATTGTGTCACTCTGCTTTACATAAGAAATTTCCATCAGGTTAGTAAAGCACACTTCTGGTTGTGTATTTAGGTAAGTTATTGGGGGTGACTGGGTGCTATATATGGTCCTGTTCCTCTTCCTGTCTGGTACTGTTTCCCTGCTCTGTTTCCCAGCCATCATGAACTCAGCAACTTTGCTCCACACAATACCCAAAGCCAGTCATCTATGAACACAATCCCCTGAAACCGTGAGCCAAATTAAACCTCTTCGTCTTTAAATTGTGACTGTTGGATACTGTTTCCCAGCATGGGAAAACGTACACAGAAAGTTGATACTGGGAGTGGAACCATTACTGGGACTGTAGCTGATGATATGGTTTAGAAGCGTTTGGAATGGATTTGCAGGTGAATTTTAAAAGGTTTGAAGAGGTAGCTTGGAGAAGCCCTAGAATGCTATAAACAGAACTTAATAGATAATTCTGGTCAGAACTCAGAAAACCAGAATCATAATAGAAGTGTGGACAATGAAGGTGATATCCCTAGACTTTGCAAAGATTTCAATTAAAGATAGAGGACTAATTGACCTGTGAGGTAAAATTTCAAAACAACCCAATTTTCAGGCATACTTTTAGCCAGATTCGCATTGAGAATAAGGGACAAATAAATAGAGTAGAAAATTTGGAAAAACTTGAATTTTGGCCCACAAGGAGCCACATGTAAATTTAGGGCCAAGAAAGGAGTGATTGGTACCAGTAAAAAGAAATTTAAGTATAGTGGTACCTGGGTTCATGAACCTAATTCTTTCCATGATTCTGGTCGCAAATTGAATTGAATGAAAACTAAATTGAATCCAGTGATTAGGTTCAGTGTTGTCCTTAAGGGAAAAATTAATTCCATTCTCTTCCTTCCAGTTCAGTTGGCAACCAGAATCGTAGAACAAATTAAGTTTGTGAACCAAGGTACCACTGTACTTTGTACAGGGACAATACCTGAAGGCATCTCAGAAATCATCAAGACTCCCACCCATCACAAGTTTAAGGGTGTAGAAGTATAAATCTTTCATTTAAGAAGAGAATCACTGAGATTGAAGTGATTAAGAAGGACCTCCTAAATCAGTGTGGAGATTCCTCAAAAAACTAGCTTTGGGGGTCCATTCAACTTAGTTATTCCCCTTTGGGTATCTTCCCAGAATTAAAAACATGGTACCACAGTGCGATACATGTGCACCCATGTTTATAGCAGCACAGTTTGTAATAACTAGATCTTGAGAACAATCTAAGTGCCCATTGACTGAGGAATGGATAAAAAAGATGTGGTATATTTATACAATATTCATAAAGAAGGATAAACTCGAGACTTTTATAGGTAAATGGATGCAACTTGAGACCATACTCATAAGGGAAATAAATCAGACACGCATGTGTAAACATCATATTGTCTCCCTGATGTGAGAAGCTAAAAGAAATTATGTTTCTTTTTCTTTCTTTTTTGTCAAGTCACGTTATAGGTAAATTACTAACCAGCCTACATTTTGTTAGATCATATAGCTTCACGTGCTTCAGTTTGGATATACCCCTGTTCTGGTTTCTTGAACACTCTGATAGCCTCTCTGTATCCCGTTTTTTCATGTACTAGTACTTGACTGTTTTCCTCTGAAGATCTGTGAGCTCCATCAAATGCAAGAGTTTGCTTTTTCTACCTGTCCTCTCACATTTAAATGCCTGCTGCACTCTGCCACTGCACTTCAGAATTAATCTTCCATCACTTAATACTTAATGAACCTGTGCATAGAGCAGAGAGAACTAGAATAATTGGGCTCTTCTTCCAAAAATGGGCTGTGGATACGTGAAAGACTACTGGGACTGGACATCACCTGGGTGGTCATGCCCCAGATTTTTTAACCTTGATTTCCCTGGTTGTTAATTTAAAAATATATAACATCAACCCCAATTTATAGGATTTCTGTGTAAGTACTCTATGCTAACCAATTGTGCCACTGGAGCACCAGGATTTCTGGATTTACTTTTTTTTTTAATCATAGTCACTTTATATTCTCAAATAATAAAGTTTTTTTAAGCATCAGAGACTAATTATAGTGTTCTTCAAGCAATATACACAGAGAGGTGAGAGGAGAGGAATTCAGTGACTGCATGGGAGGTTTTATTCCCAAATAAAGGAAGCTAATAGAGAAAACAGTCCTTCTAATTCTTGTTTTTCTCTATTTTTTTTCTACCCAAAGCCTGGATTGCTACCAAGGTGAAAGGGCTGATGTCTGGAAATCGTTAATCCATGGGATTTTTTTTCATGGTATATAAACTTTTCAGAAGTAATTTGCTTTTTAAGTATGATTTCCTGATTGACTACAGCAAACGTAAATCCAAAAAAGAACAGCTCTGTTAGGAGAGCCAAGATCCCTTTTAGCTTCTCAGATATATGGGAATTTGAGGGGAGCTAGAAGGGGTAGAAATTAAGGTTTTCATGTGGGCAGGTCAGAAAGAGAGAGGCAATAGAAAGGGAAAGGAAAAAAAATGTTAGTAGGTAGGAGCAAACCAAAACTGAAGGAGTGGAGGTGGGAATAAGTATACCCAAGACCTTCCTAAAATTAGCTTCTGTCTCACTGAAAACTCAGCTTTATTTCAGTTTGTAGTAATGAGAGGAGGGTATTAGGGAAAGACTTCCATCTTCTCATCCTGGGCCTGATTTTAGTTCTTATGTGCTCTTCTGTAATGTTTATAAGCATCACCTCAAACTCTCAAAGGTGCAATTCTTGTGACACTTCTGAGAAAACTACACTATGCTTAAGCTGAAAGTATTGGCTCAGGACCTTTTTGCTCAGATCTTTCCTTCCATTTTGCTGTCACATACTCTAGCTGGTACAAGCATACATGTAGGATTTTTTTTTTTTTTTTTTTTTTTTTTTTTTGGTATTAGGGATTGAACTCATGACCTCACATTTGCCAGGCAGACTCTTATGCCATTGAGCTACATCCCCAGCTTACATGTAGGATCCGTAAACACCAAATCACAAATGTTTCTAACCTGTCACAGTTCATTTCCTGGCTGTTTCCATCTTGAGCATTAGCAGATCAAATTCCTGTATATAATTTACCATTCCCCAAATACAAAGATACTCATTTCTGATATTTATACGTATCTACAGGCATGTTACTATTGTCTTCTGGATTCCAGGTAGTAGCTAAATTTTCTTCCTCTCTTATCTTTATATATCTTCTTAGGCCAACTTCTTGCTAAGCACTGTTAATAAAGAGCTTTGTCTGTCAAAGGCTCTAGACCCAGAAGGAGATCCTCAGTGGCTACAGTTTGTGAGCATTCAGCAGTGGACTTCTACGTGGTGTACTATGTTCAATGCTGGACTTAAAGTAATTAACTAATAACAAATTGTCTCTGTCTACTCTTAACTCTTCTGTATAGTTATATACACACAACCTTCATGTGACCTTGAAATAAATGTTACTCAAAGAAGAGTCTTCCAAAAACTGGCCTTTGTGAACCTTTGACATATAAGATATCAAATCTAATGGTTCAGAGATAATGGTACTTGTTTTCTTTGTAATCTTACAGACTGAGAAGGAATCAGTGGATGCGTTCTTTATCATCTAGGTTCACATCCTTTGTTAGGAGGTTTACTTTTCTTACATGGGCAACCTCACATGCATATCTGTTCCACTCCAAGTGCAATTATAAATTAGAGAAGGAAGAAAATGAAATATTGTGATAAAGGTCATTATTTTTTCCAACAGGCAACAAGCCTGTTTTTGTTTCTTAAATCTGCGTATCCAGATTTAAGACATGTATATCAATCTAGATAGATAGACATGTATATCTATCTAGACATGTAATAATGCCAAAAAAGACTGTTGTACTCGACCATGCAGACCGTAATAATGGAGATACTTCAGGCAAGGCACCTCAGACAGAATGGAGAGTAAATTATCAGGTTTGGTGTTTGAATTTGTGTACAAGCGTGCAAGAAGGTAAAAGCTGCCATTTTTATCTGTGGCCAATTGCTTATCTCATTTTAAGTCTACCATCTGTCCTTACTTGATTTTGCTGCTCAAAAAATGTGAAATCTTTCTTTTCCCTCATTTGCTTTTTCTCCATGCCTAGATTTTTTTCCCCTTTATATCTCGTTCATCAACATGGAGCCCTAAAACTTTATTGTACTATAGAAAAGTCATACTACTACTATAGAAAAGTCATATATACTAATAAAAATTTAAATTTAAACCACTCCATTGAACAAACAAATTTAACAGATACATACAGAGTATTTCATCTGACAGCAGAATCTACATTTTTCTCAATACATTACAGAACTTTTTCCAAAATAGATCATATCTTAGACGAGAATACATCTTAAATACTATTGGATCATAATGGAATGAAGCTAGAAATCAACAGCAAAAGAAGTCACAGAAACTATACAAACACATGGAAAGTAATACATTATTGAATAGTCAGTGATCATAGAAGAAATCAGGGAAGAAATTTAAAATATTCTAGATTCCAGTGACACAGCAATGACCCAATTTCTGATATCAAAATCTGTCTCAGTCACTTTTCTTATTGTTGGGACAAAATACCCAACACTCACAACTTAAATGAGGAGAAGTTTATTTTGACTCATGATTTTTAGTTAATTCAGTCCATAGTTAGCTGGCTCCAAAGAACACTGGGGAAAGGTCTGTCGGAAGAAAACTGGTCACATCCTAGCTGCTGGGAAGCAGAGAAGGATTAGACAGGCATGTTAAGGCATGTTAAGGTCATGCATACCCTTCCAGGTCACGCTTTAGGTGAACTGCTTCTAACCAGGCCTTACCTCCTAACAGCACATTCAGCTATGGATTCATCAGTGGGCTATCTAGTCACCTTCCAAAAGCTCCACCTCTGAGTGAATGATAGTGTGGGAGGACATTTTAGTCATAAACCGCAACACTTGGTTAGCTTGTGATAGCTTTGTGTCTCATGGAACATTCCTTCCATTTATCCTCCTTTGTCTGCCTCACCTTCATCTGTTCATATGCATTACCTTACCTGTTGGTAAACGACCTTATTTTTGTATGCTATAAGCCTCTAAGTATTAAAGGAAATACTTGAGATATTTATAGTCTTAACATATTCATCAAGCATATAAATAGATACGTGGATATGCTCAACAGACTTCCTTTCCACCCTAATGCACAAGCCCCTACCATTCTGTTCTCTGTGCACATCCTTAAAATTTAATTTCAGCAGCATTTCTTATAATTCATAAGGTAGGGTAGATTTTAACTAAGTGAAGGCAAAATGTAGACAAACTTTATGCCAGAATGTAACATACATGTCTCTAGTCCAATTGTTGATGAAAATGCAACCTCCTGAGCCTGGCCATTACTTTCTGTATTCCTGTCATCACGGTGCTCTTTGAGCTCCAATAAGAATCACCCATTCAACTGGGCATGGTGGCACATGCCTGTAGTCTCAGCGCTTGGGAGACTGAGGCAGGAGGATCACTGCAAGTTTGAGACCACCTTGGGCTACAAAGTGAGTGCAAGACCAGCGTGAACTGCATAGCAAAAACCATGTCTCAAAAAGTCAAATAAATAAATAAATAATCACCTATTCATCAGGCTAGTTACAACATTCTAAAGCTTCTCTAAACCTGATCTCCAAACCTCTCAAACTCCTCCCACAAATCATTTCCAGTGTAGTCACACTCACAATTCCACTTCTTCTTTACCAATTTTCTGTATTATTTAACTTTCCCATTGCCAGGACACCATGCCCAGCACTCACAATTTAAAGGAGAGGTTTAATTTGGCCTGTGGATTTAGAGAATTCAGTACATGTTTGCCTGGCTCCAAGGCAGGAATATAATGGTGGAAGAATGTGGCAGAACAAAGCTGCTTTAGTTCATGGCAGCCAAGAAGCAGAACCAGAAACAATACCAAAGAGAAAGGAAAGGACAAGGGACCTGATACATACCAAATGTCACACCTCAGTGACTTGCTAGACCTGATACATACCAAATGTCATACCTCAGTTACTTGCTAGATACACTGAGAAGTGTACCCCACCAGTTCCCTGGTGGCTCCAAAGTTAGGTTGACCCAATCAAGCTTAATTGTCACAGCAAGTAACATTAGTCTAGGAGTTTTGCTTGTTCTTGCATGAATATTTTTGGAAGATAAATAATCTATAAAATCTGTTTTATGGGGTCACCTAGATACACATGAAAAATTATTACAAAGTAGAAACTAAGATTTGGAGTTCTGATTTCCTGCTTCCAGGGATCCCTTGGGTGGAGGGCCGAAGCAATGATAAAGATCTTAGGTGAGTTAGAAGGGCTCTTCCTGCTCTTTGAGTTGACTCATGTTCATACCAGTTTGTCAGTAACCTGCACCACAGTGTGGCTCCTGGTTAGAATGGATCGATTGCCTCTAGTGAATAACTTTCAAATTCAACCCCATGAGCTTACTCTGGGTAAGGACTGCCCTATCCCCATCATGCAGGCTGACTTCTTTTGAATTCACTTATTTTCTGTCTTTCTGTGGCATAAGGGTTTATGAACAGCAATCAGGTACATTCATTGACTTCAACCACATATAATCCGGAGCATTTAGATTTTTTTTTCTCTACCTCCACATAACATGTTCCAGGAAAGTTACCAATAAGCATTTTTTAAAACTTTTATTTAAAGAGAAAAACTAAACAAAACAAAACAGAATAAAGGGGGGTAGTAACAATACAGAATTCCAAGGAAAGAAGGAAAAGAGCAAAACAAACAAAAAAAAACACTAAAAAATCATTACTTGATAAATTACATACTGACATCTTGGAAATAGTTGTTCACATTACAAAATTAAAACATGCAAAGTAGACATTCAATCAGTGAGACTGTTAACAGTTC
>PVJX010007587.1:23787-70277 GCA_004027295.1 Dolichotis patagonum
GTACCAAAAAAAAAAAAAAAACAACCAACAACAAAGCGGATCAGAAGAAAGCAATGTAAGAGACATAAATTTCAAAGCTAGACAATTGGAGATATTCACTCTCTATCTATCATATTGACTCTTGTTTTCTTCCAAGTAGTTGTCCATATTGTCACATACAGGGAATTCACGTGAAACAACATAGTATGGAACTGATCTGAACAGGACGAGGAGGGCGTTTCAGGTCTTCAAGACCAGACAATTGGGAAGCCAAGAATGGCTGTCATAGTGTCTCTCACTCTCTTCAAAACAGCTGTCCATACCTTCATGTGTGTTGAACTTAAAACAAGCTAAAATCACTTTGAACAAAGAATGATAGTACTGCTGGATTTCACATCGTGACATTACGGAGTCAGCACTGAGTACTGTAGTGTCTCTTTTTCTTCAAAGTAGTTGTTCATTTCAACATGCGCTACCAATAAGCATTTTAATGAAAAGAAGAGAGCCTAACCGTGAACACAGGGTAGTGTAACAGATGTGGTCTGGTGGAAGTGAGTACTCAGGAATCCATCAAGGAGCATCACATTGGGGCAGTTGTTGGGCCATAGAAATTTCACTTTCTTTTTCACAGAGGAATTTAAACCCTGGACCATAAAGTGATCTTACAGCCCTGGCTGCTTGAAGATTTCACTGCTTCTTAGATATTGGACAAATGCCTATGGGGATCATCCTTGACCATTTCAGTATGACCTTTTAAAATAAAAAACTTGCTATTCTATCCATATTTATGAAATCTTTGGATGAGAAAAGGGCTTCTCCAGATTTTAAACTTGTGATAAAAGCAATTTTAAAGAAATAAACTTTTGTACATCTTTTAAAAAAAAGATCTGGAGTTCTGGAGTTTCTTGGCTTTCAACTAGGTTAGCTTTTATTTTTTCTTGAAATGTGTAATGCTTATTGACTTACTCTTGAAAGAAAGGTAGCTATGCTGTCCTCCAACTAAACAGAAATGCAATCCAAAGCTGCTAAAACTTTCCAGATTCTCAATACTAACAGTAGTTTGTTTGCTTTTTGTTTTTGTTTTTGTTTTGTGTGGTTTTGGTATTGAGAAATGAACCCAGACCCTTGTACAAGCTGGGCAAACATTGTGCCACTGAGCTGCATTCCTAACCCAAGGTTTGTTTTTTGAAATGTATTATACAGCTGTATTTTATAAACTGTCTTAGGTGTAGAGTTGATAGGCATATTTTTGCCTGCTGTATTTCTTGCAGAAAAGTATAAAGTATTGGTTTTCCTTTAAAAAAAAAACAAAAAAACAAAAAAAAAACCACCTTTTTTTCTGTTTGTTAGGACTAAAGGTGAGGAAAGTCTATAACACTGAAAACATTTAGGGAATCTATAAATTGGCTTTCTGCTTGTGCTTTAGTTGAAAACGTTTTAAAAAGTTTTGTCCCAGGGACTATTTAAACATTAAAAACTTGTTCAATTTCATAAGTATTAAAGACTAAGTAAAACTAGGCCTTACATCAGGCAAAGGAATTTACTTTGCAATTTAAATATTTCCAAATGTAAATTTAAAATTAAAGATAAATCATTTACACAAATCTTAATTCACCCAATTTAAATACTACATGTACCCAACATGAATTTCATTTTAAAGTGTAGAATACTATACCTTTTTCCTGTGTGTATTTGGTACTAGGGCCTGCATCCAAGACCTCATGCATGCTAGACAAATACCTACCACTGAGCTGCATCCCAAACACTTTTTTTATTTGAGACAAGGTTTTGTATATCTTATTCTTAATATAAACCTCAGTTAAAGGTTAATATGGCATGAAGCAAAGTCATTCACTAATCTGAATCATGATTTTTTAGTTTTGTTAGCTGTTATTTCTTATGCAATATATATCTGATCTTTGTAACTATAGGGTTTTACTATATTTTTTATTTTTTTAATTTGTTTTGGGTGTGTTTTAAATCTATTTTAAAGAGAAAATAAAATTTCAAAACAATACTTAGCAGTAAGCATATGTCTATCTATATATGTTTTTCAAGTTTTGCCTACTCTTCCAGCAGATTTAATGTTTCTATTTTAATATTTAGATCTTTGATTCATTCCAAATTTAGTTCAGTGCATACACACATACAATATACTGTCTTACTGCTTCTTACACTAGTGAGATAATATGATGTTTATACATGCATGTCTGATTTATTTCCCTTATGAGTATGGTCTCAAGTTGCATCCATTTACCTATAAAAGTTTCAGGTTTGTCCTTCTTTATGACTGAGTAGTACTCCATTGTATTAAAATACTACATCTTTTTTATCCATTCCTCAGTTGATGGGTATTTGGATTGTTTCCAAGATCCCAAGATCTAGCTATTACAAACTGTGCTGCTATAAACATGGGTGCACATATATTGCTGGGGTATGAGATTTTTAATTCTTCTGGGAAGACACCCAGATGGAAAATAACTGGGCAAAATGGGACTTTCAATACCAGTTTTTGAGGAATCTCCACACTGATTTCCACAGTGGTTGCACCAGTCTGCATTCCCACCAATGCAGAAGAAAAGGAGAAGGGTTCCTTTTTCCCCACAGACCCTCTAGCATTCATTGTTGGTTGATTTCTTGATGATAGTCATTCTTTCCAGGGTAAGGTGAAATTCCAGTGTTGTTTTAATTTGCATCTCTCAAATGACCAGTGATGTTGAACATTTTTTCACATAATTATTTGCTGTATTTCTTTTTCTCCCCCCCCCCCCGTACCAGGGATTGACTTCATGTTTGCCAGGCAAGCACTTAAACCACTAAGCTAAATCCCCAGCCCAGCTGTGTGTAGTTCTTCATCTGAGAAGTTTATATTCATTTCAGATGCCCATTTTTGGATTGGGTCTTTGTATTTGAGAGGTCTGATTTTCTTGAGTTCTTTATATGTTCTTGATAGTAATCCTCTGTTTGAGGAACAACTGACAAACATTTTTCCCACCTTCTGGGCTGTCTCTTCACTCTATCGGTGGTTTCTCTTGCTGTGCAAAAGCTTTTTAATAAGATGAGATCCCAGATGTTGATTCTTTGTGATAGTTCCTGTGCAATCTGGGTTTTGTTTATAAAGTCTTTGCCTACACCAGTGTTTTTAAGAGTTTTATCTACTCTATCTTCCAGCAGATTTAATGTTTCTGTTTTAATATTGAGATCTTCAGTCCATTCCAAGTTTAGCTTAGTGTATGGTAAAAGATACGGGCCCAGTTTTAATCTTTGGCATGTGTACAGCCAGTTTTTCCAGCACCATTTATTACAGAAGCTATCTTTCTTCCACTGAATGGCAAAAGGTAAGGTGGCTTAGCATGTCTGGAGGTGTTTCTGCATCTTCTAATCTGTTCCATTGATCTTTAAGTCCTTTTTTTTTTTTTCTTGCCAGTACCATGCTGTTTTTATCACAGCTTTATAGTGTAATTTTAAGCCAGGGATGGTGATATCCCCTGTCTTGCATTTGTTTCCCAGGATGGCCTTTGCTATTCCAGGTCTCTTCTGGTTCCAGATGAATTTTAGGATTGTTTTCTCTAATTCTGTGAGTCATTCTATTAGAATTTTGATTTGAGATTGCGTTGAACCTGTAGTTGTTTTGTTTTGTTTTGTTTTGTTTCGGTACCGGGGATCGAACTCACTACCTCGCGCTTGCCAGGCAGGCACTTAAGCCACTGAGCTAAATCCCCAGCACTGAATCTGTAGTTTTAAAAGCGTGGCCATTTTTACTGATTGAGATATAGATATTATTTATATTTATATTTATATTTATATTTATATTTATATTTATATTTTTTAAACCAGTAATCAAACTCAAGACCTTGTGTTTGCCAGGCAGGTACTTATGCTGCTGAGTTATATCCCTAGCCCCTGTATTTTTTTAAAGAACTTTAAACTTTTACAAAATAGTTACAGTCCAGTAAAAATACATTACTTAGCTCCAAGTCCTTAAAAAAATTGACTTAAAACCCTATCCTTAATCCTCCTGATCCTCACAGTATTGACCAAGAATTTAACAGTAGTACTTGAAGGGAAGAAACTTTGAGGCAGGATTAATGAACTTTTTTCTTTTGTCTCTCTTTGTAGTTTTCAGAATTAAACTGTCTGCTGGGACCTCTGGTGGGAAAATGCCATTAGTGTAGTGCCTGGTTAAACTTAATTGTGCCCACACTAGGAAAGCACACTTTTGGGTGTTTCTGAGTGTCATGGAGTTGTGACCTTGAGTACTGTATCTAAGCTCCTTGCTGCTTTCTAATACTGTTTGCTTACTCTATTCCTGGCACCACAAGCTAAGCAGTTTTTCTCCAGTATGATCTTTCACCATGATCTTTCTGTCTTGGAGCCAGCCAGTCATGGACTCAGTCTTCTAAAAGTGAACTGAATTAAACCCGTCCTCCTTTAACTTGTGGGTGTCAAGTTTTGTTTTGTAGTGACAGAAAATGACTAATACAGACAATAATGATTTTTTCAAGTTTAAATCAGTTAATTTCTTGGACATTTTTTATGCACTCTGCATTGAGAGATAAAAGTGGAATGATAGCCCAAAGAGAAATCAAAACTACTAACATTTATGTGATTACTGTATGGGCAGTTGGACCTGCCTCTGATGACATCAACAAGTAAAAAGAAGAGCAAAAATTTTGTAACCAACTCAGGACAGTGAGCTAACCACAGAAAAATCATGCTAGGTATAATAGTAATTTTCCAGGAACGTAGTATATAATCAATATGTGTAGCTTTGAAAAATGGTATATTTCAAGCAGCAAAACATTATTTCCTTAAGGGCAAATATGTACTGAAGTCTCAAATAGTATTGAATACCTGTCAGTAAATCTAGTCTTTATGATGAGGATATGGCATCCTGTCAGTATAGCATCCTGCAGTGTGTTGGAACCAGCTCACCATACTTAGAGTAAATACCTCATAGAATACAGTGGGAAAAGAAAAGCAGACTAGCTAATTGGCTGGTGGGGCAGGACTTTTGTTCTGCATATTCTGTCCTAGTATTGAAAAATCAAATGGTCTGAGAAAGTGTTCAGAGCTCATACAAATATAAATTACGGAATTAGAATACTGTAGAAATGGTATGTGGAGAAAAGATATAACTTAAACATCCCACAAGCTGTCCTCTTTACTTGGCAAATACTCATCTCTCTTGATAGTAAACAGTGGCATTTCTTCCTCGTAGGGAGTCACAATTTAGTTTTTGGTTTTTTGAGACAGGGTCTCACTGTGTAGTTCAGGCTGGCCTTGAGCTCACTTTGTAGCCCAGGGTGGTCTTGAACTTGCTACGATTCTCCTGTCTCAGCCTCCTGAGTTCTGGGATTACAGGTGTGTGCCACCATACCGGATCACAAATGTTTTCTAAGTGGACTGTTTAAGTTAGACAGAATGAGCTGGGGGAGATAAGGGCACTTCCTACATGACTGACAAAGATTATATATTCCAGAGAGGTCAAAGTAACGTTTTTACAGACAGATCTGAAAACTGTGCTATTTGGGCAGTTCTTACATACTAATAGTGTGTGTATGTACTTTAAAACCAAGAAAGGACACATATTCTGAATGTTGCATAGAAAGTTTGTAGGAAAAAAAACCAATATTCCATTATTTTTTAACTTTTTGTTTGGATTTTGAAATATTTCAGCATGCAAAATACTGTTGCATTGTTTATTGAATCTATTAGCATTTTACCATAAAATGTATTAAGTTGGTTTGAAATTCCTTTTTGATTAGTAAGAAGAATTTAAAATAATTCAATATATCCAGTCAGAACAATGGGAATGAACTAATAATCATTCTAAATTCCATTTTAACATAAGGAATATGACCTTTCCCTTAACGTCATTTATCACATTGTTAGTGATCACACATCTTTATTCTGGTTTTCCAATCCAAAATGGGCACTTGTTCACTTAAAATATCTTTCAGTCTTGAAGCACATGTGTGACATTTTTTGAAGGCAACCACAGGCACAAACACAAAGGGGATGAAAATAAATTGCTCAAACCCATTCTGAAAATTCCCAAGATGATTTTTTTATCAGCATATCGCTAAACATAGAGAAGACCATGCTTAAAATAGAAAAGAAAATGAAATAAGGATGTGTTACTTGAAGTCGGGGGAAGAAGGAGTATTATAAAACCATGACAGTATGCTTTTGTTTTGGTTTTGGTTTGTTTTTGTTACTAGGAATCAAACTTAGTACCTTGCTCTTGCCAGGCAAGTGCTGTGCCACTGTGCTGTATCCCTGGAGATGAGATGGTTTTGTCATTGATGTATAAAGCGTATATACATTTAAAGGAATAGTGCCATTAAAGACTACACTTTGCAGTTCTTGTTAAATTTTTAAACTTCGCACAGTGAGTATGTATTGGAGATCAAAAATAAAATACAATTCTTGTGTTAAAGATTAGTGTTTGTGAAAAAATTCCTCCACTCTAACTCTGCTTGATTGAGACACTCTTCTGTGACTGGCTGTATCATTGTTGCCTGACATAGATGGGAAATTTCACTGTAGAACTGGAACCATGAGCCTGCTGATTAGGGGTCTCAGAGGATCTAGGAGCCTTCCACAGAAGCACTTCAGTGTTTATCTAGTGTCCTTATAAAAAGTGTATGTGTTTTTTTAATTTACAATTATAATAATCAATTCACTTTTCTCTAGTGTTTAGCCAGGTGAAATTTCTATAAGATATTCTATGAGCCTAATCTCTGATCGCTTTAAACTAAAGATTGTTTTCTGTGGGGCCCATGAAGTAATCAGTGTCACTGTCAAAAGTGATACTAGGCCTTGTTTCTTTTGACTGGAAAATTATCAAGCTCCTTGTTCATCAGGTGAGTCTGAGATGTCCCGTTGAAATAAATGCCAGCCTGGTGAAGTGCAACAGATGCAGACCTTGTCTCTTGAGCCCTGGAAACACTGAAAATGGCCAGCATCTTGGCAGTGTTGTGCAGCCACCGACAGCTGCTGTGCATCAAGCACACAGTGGTCTGGCTCTTAAGTATGCTGTGATGTAAGAACCTGGCCCAGCTCTCTTCCTAAACACCAGCTGTGACCCACTGCTACAGACCTGGCCAAAGGACTGTCCCAAGAGCTGTTAGGTGAAATTCTGGAGCAAAAAATCCTTAGATAACATATTCCCAAAGGAAGTTCAAGGAGTAATTAGTTGTGCATCTAGGGTAAAGGGAACGGAAAAGAAGAAATTTAGAACAGGTGTATTATTTAAGAAAAACACAGAACTAGTATGACAACTGAATTTCATTCTCTTTGGCTGCAAGTCACTGTCTTAAAAACTATCAAATATCTTCTGTGAAATGAGTGAAAAGAGCTAACTAGGATGAGGCAGATTTAGTAATTAATTCTATCATCATGTCCGTTGGCCAAGAAAAGCATGCACCTTCTCCAGAGCCAGAGTTTTTCTGTTCCAGAAGTGAAACAACACACAAAGTATATGTAGTACAGTCTTCAGATGAGCAATTTTCACTAGCACTAGCAGTGAAAAGAGAAATTGTGAGATAACGAGTCATTCTGTGTCAAAAATAGGATCTCTCCAAAAACAAGTTGGTCCTGTGCTCAGTCCCCTGCTGAAATGTAGAATACCTGGTCTGGTGTTGACACACTAAGCCAGCATACTCTCCCTATCTCCTAGAGTGGCAGTTGGGTGTGACAGTTTAAATGTGTAACACAATCTGAGCTCTTTCTCTTTATAATCCAGAAGGTGTCAGTAGTGATTAGAGAAGCTTCAAGTCTTGCTCAGCTTTCTTTGAGTTAGGAGTTGTAAAGAATATATACATTTCTCATTTCACATTGACCTTGACTTTCCTTATTTTCTTCACCTCAGATCATCCAACCCCTTTTAGAACTTGACCAAAATAGAAGCAAGTTAAAGTTGTATATTGGACACCTGACAGCTCTCTGCCATGACCGAGACCCCCTCATCCTTCGTGGACTCACTCCACCAGCTTCCTACAACTTGGATGATGACCAGGCAGCTTGGGAGAATGAGCTGCAGAAGATGACCCAGGAGCAGGTCAGCCTCTCACTCGATCTTTGACAAGAACCTACCAAGGACAACTGCTGTTTGGGTTCATACATGGGCACTGTGTCTGGGAGTGCAGTGTTAAGATTCAAGATTCTTTTCAGGCAGGGCCAAGTATATAGCTCAGTGGCACAGCACCTACCTGGCAAGTACAAGGTCCTGAATTTGATTTCTGGCACCCTCCAAAAAAAGATTCTTTTCATGGAAGGAGGTGGTTCCAGATATCATTTTTCAGTTGATTTATACTTCAGTTTTTTTCAGTGCTGGAGAGTGAATATAGCCTTGCACACACTAAGCAAGCTCTAAGCTATACCCCCCTAAATTTATTTTTAAACTAATAAAAAAGATACTTACCTTATACAGTTATCTTGAAATATGTGTAAAATTGTTAAATGGAGCTATTTTATATATATATATAATATATATTATATATACACACACACACATTACCTCACATACTTTTTTGTGGTAACAACATGGAAAATCTGCTGTCTTAACAATTTTCATGAATATAAGACATTAGCAATAGCAAGTTGTATAAGAGATCTTGAATGTGTTCCTCCTATTTAATGGAAAATTTTAATCTTTTTACCAACATTTTCCCACCCCACACCACCATCCCTACCATTAATAACCACCGTTCTTTTCCTAGAATCAAGTTTATCAGCCATCAGAAGACTTAAATAGATGTTCCATATAACCTTTTGAAGGAAGTGGCACTTCATTCTTCTCTCAGTAGTATGCTCATGTATCACAAAATGCTGGTTTAGGAAGGAAAGTTAAGGACAGTCTATTAACCTGCCATAGGTTATCACATAGAAGTCCAGACCATTGAAGAAAAGTTATTTGAGTAAGGGATTTCTGACAAGACAATAGCATAGGTCTTCCCTTGTCTTTGGGAAACTGTGGATACAACAAACTGTTAAGGTTTTGAGTAAAAGAGCTATTAATACTGTAATCCCAGCACTTGGGAGGCTGAGACAGGAGAATTGCTGCAAATTTGAGACCAGCCAGGACTACAAAGTGAGTTCAAGGCCAGCCTGAACTGCATAGCAAAACCCTGTCTCACAAAGACAAAAAAGAAAAAAAACTATTAATCAGTTTATGTCAACATTTGTCTTAGTACATTCACACTGCTATCACTGAATACCATAACCTGGATAGCTTGCTAAACAACAGAAATTTATTCTTACAGTACAGGAGGCTGGAAATCCCATATATAGCAATAAAAAATTGAAGTAAATACTTATTTATGTCTGGAAATAAGCATTTCTCTGCTTCTGTCAGGTCATGAGCACTGAGATATGGTACATTTTCTGTTCCTTGTTTTATAGTACTAGTGTTTGTCTAGGAACATGGGCAGTAAAGGTTTCCTTCCCTTCCCCCAGCCACACACAGCTTTTCCTGTCAAAGCAAGGGTAGGCCCTGAGCTGTGAAAGTATCCTGCCTTGCCATGGCACATGCTTTTTGTGCTGAGTCAGAGAAGAGTCCAGGGTTCAGGTGAGTCCTGTCCCTGTCTTCTCGACATCCAGTCCTGCTAGAGTACACACAGGACTGCAGCTCCAGTGCTCCTGCCAGCACAGGACTCTCACTTGCATACAGAGGAGCTTGCTGAGGATTCCTGCTCTGCACCCAGCTTTTCCGACAGGGTCTCAGCAGAGAACACTGGAAGAGCTGGACAGTGAGTATGGACTCCATGCCTGGTGCTCCAAGGCGTTCTGCATAAGACTTTAGGGGGATGGAGGCTGGTACATTGAGATATAAACCAATTCAGCATTATCATCAGCTAACATGCACCTGACTATAAAATCCATGAGAATTTCAGCTAAAACTTGAATAAAAATGCAGTCATTTTTTTTTTTGAAGGGGGGTTTTAAAGTTCAAATGTAATTATTTCATGAGCTCAAGGACTTGAGTCCTGATGTGTTTGGACAAATAAAGGGCTTAATATTAATATTGTATGTTTTTTAAAAAGCTGTACTGAACATATGCTACACATCAATTTCTTAGATCCAGAAAGATGCAATAGGGTAAGAAACTATAGATATCACAGGTGCAGAGATCAGGAAGAACCACATTCATATAGGTAATCTTTCTTATAGATGCTTCTATTCAACTTTATGGTGAGATGCGGAAACATTTACAAGGCTCCAAAGGCTATCTTATTCATATGCTGCTATGCTGTATAACACTATTTTCCTGCAACAATTAACTTTTCAACTTGTCACTTGTATAGTTATAAAGCTAATGTGGTAACCAAGTTGGAGCATAATATTTTTCTTAGGTGAAAATACCCTATTTTGAAGAATTTTTATCTTTTGTGATTTCGTGCATATTGGCAAATGTATCCATCTCAGTAGATTTGATTTTGGCTAGCCATAGTTAATTGTGGTTTATAAGGAGTTTCCTATCTCTAAATTCTACCAAGCATATATTGTTCAAAGAATGAATTTGGGGCAATTTACTTCTAACCTCAGTTTTCTCAAAGGCCAACAGCTCAATAAACTTGGACCAGGTCTGAGTTAACAGACTTTATAACCAAGAAAAGACTTTTTTAAAAAAAAATATCTTGCATATGTGAAAGAACAGCCATTATTTTATTTCTTTGAGATAATTTTTTGTCTAGTTCATATTGTATTATTTCTTTTAAGACACAAAGTTGAGACTCAGACTGTAGCTCTGTGGCAGAGTATATGTTTAGCAGACTTGATGTCTTGGGTTCAATTCTTAGCAACAAAACAGAAGTTATATTATAACTTACTATATTAGTCTCATTTTAAGGTTAAGGAGCAACATGTTTAAAAATGATAGAATAAAGCAGCTCTACTCAGGAGGCTGAGTTTGGAAAACTTTAAGTTCGCGGCCAGCCTGGGCAAGTTAGTAAGACCCTGTCTCAAAGTAAAATTTTTTAAAGGATGGGAAGATGTATTTCGGTAGGTGAGTACTTGCCTAGCATGTGTAAGGCCTTGGATTTAATCCCCAGTATCTGTTTTTGTCTGTCTCTGTCTCTATGTCTTCTCTTCCCCCACCCCCATGCATATATGCACACATATAAAAGGAATAAGAAAACAAACTGCATTCTGAATAGTAACAGTTCTCAAGGGTGAACAAGGGGTTCTGGAACAGTGGTTTTCGGAGAGGGTGGGGTTCCTCAGAACCTCTTGTACACTCCCATCCCATAACTCAAATAATCAAGAGAAAGTAAGGATAGAAAAAAAAAAAAATAAAGTAAAGCCAGTGGTGTAGAAATTTGATCAGTTATGCAGTTAAGTATCTCAAAAGATAAAATAAATGGGTAGTTCCACAAAAACAAGATTATTTGAAGTCCTAGAATCTTAAATAAATATGATTTAATTCCAGATATTAGCCAAAAGGTATATATCTTACTAAAACTACCCCCTCCAGCAACCACAGAGATAAAACACCAAACTTCAGAGAACAAAATAGTAAACTGGACTTCAACAAATTTCTGTTATTCAAAACATTAAAAATATTCACTATTTTTATTATTAAAAAGATTTTTAAAATCAATAACAAAAGAAAAAATAACTTTTAAAAATTGGTCAGGATTTGAATAGAGTCTTCAAAAAAGGAGGTATATAAACATGAAATAATATACAAATGAAAACCACAATTAGAACTATAGTCTCATTGAAATGGCTAAAATTAATAAGCCTGACAATAACCCTCTGTTAGTGAGGCTATGGAGCAACCAGAGGCCTGATACATTACTAAGAGTGTAAATAATCTAATATTTTGGAAAACTATTGAGCAGTTTCTCATTAAGTTAGATGTACCTCTGTCTTACAACCTAACACTTTGATATTTGCTCAAGTGAAATAGAAACAAACATCCACAAAAAGACATAGCAGCTTTAGTTGTAAAAGCCCCAAACTAGGAACAACCCAAATGTCCACTAACAAAAGAAACTTTCTGAAACTATATATCATGAAAGAGAATACTACTAAGCAATAAAAAGAATGAATTTGTAGCATAAGCAACATTAGGAATGAATCTCCAATATTCAGTTAAACAAAAGATGCTAGATAGAAAAGAATATATAATTAATGCCTGATTCCTTTTACTATATATGACATTTATTAACAAGATAAATTAATCTACAGTATTAAAATTAGAGTAGTGATTATGTGTAACAATTAACTGAAGGGAATACAAGAGAAGTTTCTGGGTTGATATACATATATTCTATACCTTGACCAGGCCTTGACATGGCCTTGATATGGCCATGTCAAAATTTATTGGATTTTACACTTAAATATCTGTATATTTTGCTGTCATTATTAGTTTAATTTTTAAAAACCATATCCCATCTCTCCTCTCTTTTTGAACTATTAAAGTTCAACTTTTGAATTTATAAATTCTACTAAATTGAATGTTTCCCTAAAGTACAGTTTTTTGTTTTGTTTTTCTTTTTGTTTTTCCACCTTCCATCTGGGAACTAACAACACTGGAATGAACTTTTGTGTCAGCCAGCCACTCTGGGTCATTGAGCTTCAGATTCCAAAGCCCTTTCCCAGCCCTTGGTCCCATTTTTAATTTTCAGGAAGTATTGTTCTAAAACTTGGCTCAGACTTCATCCTCTCCTTGGATTCCTTTTTCATTTGTTTTCTTCGTATTTTGATTGGTTGCTCTTTGCCATACACCCCACTCTTTTGAAAGTGGTGGATTAGAAGTTGCTGGTGCTGCGACAGTACTGGGCATTAGAACCTAGAAGTCAATTCCTTCACTCCAGGAATGTGTCCATCATTGGTCACAGGCATGACATTTCATTCTTCCCTTTTAAATATAGTTGCCTCAATGGCTATTTTCAGCTGAGTAAACCTAATGGGCTCAAGAGCTCACAAGAGCAGAACATGCAGAGTAGAAGGGAAGAAAAAGAAAGGTTCCCAGCCTGCATGTTTCTGATCTCGTTTTCTTCTTTTTTGTGATGTTTGAACTTATTTCCTCAGGTCAGATGCTAAAGTCTTGTCCAAAAACTAAGATCAGCAGCATATGAGAGGCTGCAGGAGGCAAGACCAGACATCTACAAAAAGAATAGCAGAGCTGTGAAGATAAATGTGTGTCTTCATCAAGACCAGGCATAAAAATGGACTGTGTGTGTTTGTGTATGTGTGTATACAAATTTATAAGAAATATGCTATGGAGTAGACTCACGTCTTCTCTTTTCTGTTCCCACAGTGTGGTACTTTCTTCCTCTGCCATTAACTTTTTTATGCAAAGACCCAGGTATCTTGCCAATTGGATGTTGAAATCTCTGGCAAAGAAATGCTTGCTTTAAAAATTGAATAAATAAACAGAATGGAGGAAGAATATGAAACAGAGCTTAGCAGGCATAGCACAGGAGGGGCCTGACAGGGCTCTGAGTTGCATCTGATAATATCCCCTAGCATCAGGTTCAGAAAAGGAAGAAGAAATGAGAATTTGACCGTAGAGGAGAGAAGACACTCTTTTTACATAGGTAAAATTGCACAAACACTAAATATTACTTGTAGTGTATCTCCATGTGAGCACAACCTATGAGAGATAGGCATAAAAACTATAGACTAATAGTGTGTGCTAAATGTAGGATAATCTTGTTTGGAGAGAAAGAGACAGAGAATAGATACAAATGAATGAGTGAATGAATGAATGAATGAATGAGGGGACTGCTGTGAATCAAAACTTTTGATAAAAGATCTTCTAGCCATGTATGGTGGTGCCTGCTCATTCTCCCAGCTATTTGGGAGGCTGAGGCAGAAAGATCACTTTAGCCCAGGAATTTGGATCCAGCCTAACCAATATAGTGAGACTCCCATCTCATAAATAGATAAACCTCTCAGTCATTTCCTTCCTTGTCTTAAAGAAGGGGAATTCTGTTTTTCCTGCCTGTCTATCAAGTCTTTCCCACCAGTTCTTGACTAGGGCAGCTGTTGATCCTTGTTACACTGCTACCCTAAACTCATCAGGACTAAATAAAATTGAACATAAAAATACTTTTTATAAATTCAAGTTTCATGTTCCTTCAGCTTTACAGCAAACAGTGTTAAGCCTTTTTAAATTTAGTTTTTATTATGTTGGCCTTCCTTGCACTGGGCACTTTAGAGTTCTTAAACAATTTGGAATAAAATGGCAAAGTTCTGTATTTAGCATTCCTGCACATAAAACACAAATCTCTTATCTCCAATGTCATCTCCTAAAGTTTCCCCATCTAAGCAGAAAAGAAAATGAGTCCCAATGAATGCTGAATAGACCCACGTGAGGACTGCAGTCCTAACGCCAGTGGGCCTTACAAGCTGGGAATGACACTTTTCCAGTCCAGTTCCAGCACAGCATTTTAAATAAATTATCCTTAGTTTTTTGCAGACTTTTAAATTCTTTACAAAATGTTTAAGGGTACCAATTGTATTAGGGCAATCCAGAAATAGAAACAACTTCAGTAATTACAGTGTGTGCCAAGACTGTCTGCCCCAGCAAGCATGCACGCTAGATCTAAAGTTCCTTTGGTAATAGCAGCTACATGCAATGGTCATTCTTTGGGAAAACCTGTTCACATTTTAAAACAGAAAAGGTGTGGTATCATAACCCCGCTGCCTTCGCAGAAATTCTCAAAGGTGGACCCTGAACTATAAGCAGTCTCCCATTGACATACAGAAAGATATTGCCACTATTGTCCACTTGCTTCTCCTATGCCCTTTAGTCAAAGCCCTGATTTTTCCAAAATGTCTTAGTCACTTTCTCGTTGCTAAGACAAAATACCCAATGCCCACAATTTAAAGAAGAGATTTATTTTCTCATGGTTTGTAGAGGTTGTAGTCCATACTTGATGGACTACAGTAACAGCAAGACAGTAACAGCCTGATGGAAGGGCTTGGCAGAGGAAAGCTGCTCCATCATGGCAGCCAAGAAACAGAGAGAGGAAGAGGCAGGGAGAAGGATATACTCTTCTAAGTTATACCTCTAGTGATCCACGTCTTCTAATCATGCCCACCTCCTTATAGAGCATGAAGCTTCTGGAGGATGTTTTAGACCTAAACCATGACAACTGACATGGCCTGCCTTCCTATATAGTTGTTGATACAAGGAATCCTAGGTACTTGCATTACCCACTCCTGCACCACAGGCACATGGGAGCCATTCTAGCTATTGTTGCTATTCACGAGTCTCAGAGAATCCTGTGCACCCCATATAAGACCGTCCTGCTGGGGCCACTGCCATAGAAGCAAGGCTTTCCCCCAAGCACCTTCCAGTGCTGAGAAAAGATAGTTCTGAGTTACATTGGATTGCCACTAGAACAAGTGAGGAAATATTCCCAATGTTTCCTCAGGTTATAACTCAGTATTTAAACTGTTATAATGGAGCTTAGGTTTTATGGCATTATATACCAATAACATTCTATTCATTTGCTTGGGCTGCCATTAAAAACTGAATGGTTTTACAGTAGACTGAATGGTTTAAACAATGAAATTTAATTTTCTCACTGTTCTGGAAACCAGAAGTCCCAAGATCTAGGAGCCAGAGGGTTGCTACTTCTTAGCAACCCCCACTCCACCCCAGCTTTCCAATGGCTGCCTTCTCACTGTACCCTCTCATACTATATACTCTGAACCTGTGCATCCTTGGTGTCAACATGTGTCCAAAGTTTTTCTCCTTATAAGGACACAAGTCAGATTGGATTAGGGCCTACCATAAAAGGCTGCATTTTAACTTAATCATCTTTTAAAGGCACATCTTGAACCTCTGGGTATTTAGGCTTCACTCTAATAATTTTGGGAGGACATAGTTCAACCCATAATGAACATTATGAGTAAAATAGGTTCATGGGAACTATTTCAGAAGCTAACTACTATTTAGATTGTTTTTTTAAGATTTCAAACAAGTGACTTCCAAACAAACTCTGAAACTGCATCCCAAATAAGTAAATGTGAGACTGTGCCTGCTCTAATGTAGGCAGTACTGCAGGACCCATTTTATCTATGAATTATACATTACTCCCTGGGATGAGATGCAGAGCCTTCTGGTTGTTTCCATCCAGCAAGGTCTGTGAAAAGCACTTAGTAATTGAACCTTTCTGAAACAACTATCATAGACATAAAGCTATAAAATATGAAACAAATATTTGTTTAATGAATGAGTGAAATTATGCATGATATTCTTCACGGTATGCATGCTTTCTCATTGCCTTGCTGCCTCTTTTGATACAAAAGATCACCTAGGCACAAAAATTGTTCAACCTACTAGATGCTAGCTAGATGAATGGGAGCCTTGAATTTTAACCCTAAAGATAAAAGACTTACTAGAAATTGTAGTGATGTTTAGTATCGCTGAATATTAGGTGGTTTTGTTTTGTTTTGTCTTATTTGAGACAGTTTCACTCTGCAGTTCAGGCTGGCCTTGAACTCACTTTGTAGCCCAGGTTGGCCTTGCACTCACAGCAATCCTCCTGCCTCAGGTTCCTGAGTGCTAGGATTACAGGCATGCACCACCATGCCCAGCTGAATATCAGGTTTTGATTGAGAGAATTTTTCATGAAGTTCTTGTTAGAGATAGCTATCAGTCTTAATACTATCCAACTGAAAGAGTATTACTCTTGTCTAATGGAAATCCTAAACCAAACTAACATTTGATTGCTGGCTTAACAGAAAAAGCATGACGTGGTAGCAGTGTCAAGCAAGTTTGGATATTTAATAATCCTTCTGCCTGTTTTTCCCACCTACATGCCTGAAATTTCACCAGTTCATTTTATTCCTTTAAATTAGGCATCTCTACAAGATACTGCCTTTTTAAATGAAAATGCTCTAGGAAGGATAGCATACTGTACCATCTCAGCATGCCTAAAGTACCCAGGATAATGAGAACAGAGAGGACTAGGAAGAGGGAAGAGTTCAAAAAAAGACAAGAGTACTGGATTAATCTCTTCATTGTAGCCCAGGTTATAGTTCATTTTAGGATTTTCTGAATTTAGGCAACTTGAAACATCTAGAGTGTGTGGGAACTCATTCAGCCTTCTTCAAGGGTTTAACACAACTAAATCTAAATCAGTAGACATTTCTTCCTGTAAGTGTACCACATGAGTGTCAGGATGCAACTAGCATGAAGACAAAAAGTCATGGGAAGAATGAAGTTATGAATTTTCTCTGATCCCAGATGATGACATATAGATATAATGGGAAATCTCCATGAGAGCTGAAAATTTCTTCCAACTAGAAATAGTCTGCCCGCTCTCAATTGAGGATCACTGTTCAATTCTTACCTCCACAAGGCAAACCAGGGATGAGCTGTATTTAGTCATACATTATTAAATATGGAAAGAATTTATACAGCATCTAATCTCCCATTTTCTTTTTACAAAAGAGAAAGCTAAAACCAGAGAAGAGAATGACTTGTCTTGAGATGATAAAGCTAAATGACAGAATGAGGAGTAACATTGGCTTCCGCTTCATACCTTTTCCCACTACTTTCTCTTGCACCTGTGGGAAAGAAATCCTCTCAGCCTGTCGGAGAATGCTCCATTAGCCACTGTGTTCTCCTTCAGTAAAGTGAAATCTTTCGTGGAATGCTGCCAGGACACTTGCCCTCCAGCTCAGACCAAGAGCAACAACAGAGCAGCAGTTAGGTGCATTTCTGAACCAGGCACCTTGTGCCAACCAAGTCCTGCAGTTTTCTTTATGGAGAAATGTAAATTGTAAATAATAAAAAGTATTGGGTTACTTTAGCCTCGTGCAGGGCAGTAGCTTTGCCAGCACCTCAGATGCTCACCATATGGCCCGTTGAACCCCAAGGTTAAGTACTGTCTAGTATCCACAGCCAGAGTTAGCCATCCTGAGGCTATCAGGAATAATCGGGCAGAGCCATATGCAAGGGTAACTGGGACTATGTTTGTTTCTTCTTTCTTCCTTCCTTCCTTCCTTTTCCAATCAGATTTTATTGGCATGTTTTAGATATACATAGAGAATTTGTACCTGTATATGATATAACTTGTTTCTTTTTTTTCCCCATTCACCTAACCTCCCTTCAACCCCTAACACTGTTTGTTTCAATTGGCCTCCCCAGGTTGTATGCAGAGAGGTGGTTTAGGTACTCCCCAGTCTCTCCTTCCTTTTGTCAAGTTTGTCTCCCTGCTTTCCTTCCTCTAAGGATTGAGCCCACCTTCCTCTGAAGTTGCCATGTTGGGAAGAGAAACCAAGAAAAAAGATCCAGTAATTGCCCTCCTTCTGGCAAGGACTTACTTTGACATGGGCTTTGCCTTCTCATACTTGCCTGTTCCTTTCAATGAAACAAAACTACATGGCACCATTTGAGGCCTGGAGTGCTGTGACTTTGCCATACTTTGTGGGAGAGCAGTGCTTATGGGTGGTGATCCTTAGACATTTGTCAAGCCAGACTAAAATATCCCTGGAGTCTCTCTCACCAACCTCACTGAAGTAAACACTAGTTGCAGGAGTCTCTGAGCTTTAGGGATTTCTGGCAATATTTTTCTTTCATCTTCAACCTTCTCTATGAGCTTTCACATGACACCTCATACTTTCTTCCCTTAAGCAACCCAAAATCAGTACCACACAACTCCAGGTCCACTCCTCGCCACCACCCCTCTCCATGCCAGTCAAATCAGACACATCTGATTTGCTATATCATTATGTTGCACTCGCCTCTCCCCACTGTACATGGTCATCCTTGCATGTCATTCATACACAGAGCAGCCCACTTGACCCCAGAGCTTTGACCAGTGGTGGATCCCTCTCACATTCCTTCTGAGTTATAAGATAAGAATGGATATCCCACTTAAAGAATATTTTGTCATCTTACCAGGGAGTCAGGACACACTAGCCGGAGAGTATATCACATTTGTACTTAAATAAAAAGAAAATCCAGCAAGATTCATGTCTCTGCAGAAGCCTAAGAAGTCTCTCTCTCTCTCTCTCTCCCTCTCTCTCTCTCTCTCTCTATCTCTCTCTCTCTCCCTCCCTCCCTCCCTCTCCCTCTTCCTCTCCCTCTTCCTCTCTCTCCCTCTCTCCCTGTTACAATGGCCCTATAGTTAGTTACCACGTGCTGAAAACAGAGCAGTCCTGAACATAGAGTGTACATTGAACACGTGCCACAGTGGCTGGGGAACTGCTTTCTCTCTTCCTGCTTAGCCAGAGACATTGATTGGACACCAACTGGACCTTGTGCTCATGTAATACTTAAATCTTAGCTTCAACAAAGCCTTGTTCTTAACACCCTGACAGTTTCAGCATTACTTGTCTTGTTCATTGTTTGGATTCTGTGGTTTTATTTTGTTTTGTTTTGTTTTGTTTTTTTCATTCTTTCCTTTCTGACACTTTTCTTTTTGAGAGCCAAGCCAAATACATAGGGCTAGCCAGCTAACCTGGCTGAGTCTGTGCTTCCCAGAACTCTGCTGCCACTCTGATGGATCCTTTTGGCAAGAAAAGGAATTTTTCTCCATTTTGATAATGACAGGCTTTTAATTTAAATGTCTCTGTTCACTTCAGTTAACAGATTTGTGAAAGATAATGTGAAATATTACCAAGTTGACTTAGACAATGTATAAAAATTCTGTCTAGCTGGGAAAATTTTGTTTAGAACACACCACACTTTCTCAAGCAAGTATCTGGCCTGGAAATGTCTTTCAAAGACTATCCCAGCCTTTGCTTCAGTACTGTGCTGTTTCTATACAATGTACCAGAGGGTTACCTGGCTTTTTGCATACAGTGCTGCATCACAGATACATCATTGTCCTTTGATGTTCCAGGGACATTCTGACATAGAAGATGACTCCCTGTTCTCTTGGCTCTTGCATTTAGTAAGGGGCAAATCAGACCAATCTAAATATCCTATTAAGTTTTGTGGAGTTTTTTCCTATTCTTTTATAGCCATATTTTCTCACTATACTCCTTCTCTGTCTACTCTTTCTCCTCAACATATTCAGAAGAGGTGTAACACTTTTTGAGAAAAGAGGATAGTCTAGGGAGTTACTATAGCCACAGTAAAACTTAGAAAAAACTCAGTTATCTTAGGTAAGGACAAATGCTTTAGAGAGTAAATCAGCCTACAGTTTAGAAATATCTAGATACAAGAATGTACAAATTAAGATGTTAGTAACATCCACACATATGAAAGAGAGCTAACAGAAACAAAAGTCTGTGCTGGCTTACTTACACATACCTGTTTGAATGTGGATCATTGTGTGATACCAGCTCCTGTTGTCACATAAGATACAGGTATCCACAATAGGTATTACGGCCTATAGACTGCTGCTGTCCCCAGTTCATTTGGCCGCTGTTTCTTGGGTTCTTTGGCCTCCATTGTTGATTTTCACAAAATAATGACTGATCCTAACTTTGCAACAGTGAGTGTGACAACTCTAAAGAGGTCTAATAGCTAGCAAGACCAGACCCTTGTAAAACTTCCCTCTGAAGAAAGAAACACATCCTTTTCTCTACAGAGAGGTACATTTAGTTGGTCTTGGTGGGTAGTACGTACAAAGTTTGTGTTATCCTCAAGCAGATACCTGAGGTCCATCTACCAGCCATTGTGCCTCTTTAGATCTAAGTTGTCTTGCGTAGAGAAACTCGTAGTCCACTTCCAGGCTTATGACTTGAAATTTCACAATGGGTCTGCTTTGAACCTGATACCTACAAGCCTAGTACCGCAGCTGGATACTATTTGCCTGGGCTTGGAAGAAGTGAGAAAACAAAATGATAAGCTTATACAGATTCACTCAAAATTGTAACAGCTTTCTTTCTTTCAGTGATAGAGTGCTGTTAGTATCAGATGCCAAGTTTTGGTGCCATAGCTAGAAAGCAGAGAAGCTCTTGATTTGGTGAGATTGTTTCTTTGGGGGAATGATTTTTTTCCTTGTGGCATTGAGAATTGAATCCTGAGTCTATGCATACTAGGTAAGCACTCTACTACTGAACCACACCATATAACATTGAAAAGTAATAATAAAAATATGAGGTAATTAACTTTGAAAAATGTAGGTTCCTTAAGGCATATGGCTCACATGTAATTCAGGAAAAAATTGAGAAGCACCTACTGTGTGCTGGGCATAACATGTTGTAGATAATACTAGAAAGTAATTATATAGTCTTCATATTTGAGACTTAAAGTACTTGGTGTTCTTCTGTGAAGGAAGGAACAATAGATGTTCTTTTATATCTCTCGAGGAGATTGCTATGGAGTGTCATACTGGCACTGGTACTAGTTCGATGCACAGACCCAAAAAGAAGTAAATGTTGTTTTCTTTTTCTTTCTTTTTTTTTTTTAAACCAGGAATTAAACTCGGGACCTTGCCCTTCCCAGGCAAGTGCTGTGCCACTGAGCTATATCCCCAGCCCTAAACGTTGTTTTAATAAAAAGACCATTCAGATCAATGTTAGTCATAGGAGAACAATAACATCTTATTTTTTTATTTTTATTTTTTAGATAGATCTCACTGTGTAGTTCAGGCTGGCCTCCAACTCTTAGTGGTCCTCTTGCCTCATCCTTCCAGTGTGCCTCCACATCCAGTATCTTATTTTTAACCTTGGTAACAGCAGCCTTTCCTTCTTATGAAAACAAACTCAGACATCGCCTGGCAAAGGAGTTCATCACAAGAGAGTGGGTGGGAAAAGGAGGCCCCACAGCAACCTCAGCATCATAACCACTTTTACTCAGTCTCCTGCACAACTGGCCATAGTGGCAGTTGCTGTACCACTGCAGTGAGCACGGGTAGAGACATTAAATTTTATGTTTTGTCCAACAGATATTATGGCAGATTTGCACAAGACCCTAGATTCAATCCCCAGCACTGCAAAACAAAAACAAAAAGCAGACATTATGGAAAACTACATCTTAATATTATTCTAGTTTTTTAAAAATTCAAAATAGGAAGTTATTTTGTGTCTCCATATATCCTAAACAGCCTGCTGACTGAGGTTATGGTATATAGGCCAAACCTGACCAGAATACAGGATCATTTCTCCTTGATCCATCACCTCGAGAGCTCCAGTCTTACGCCAGTTTTATAGCTGACCTCAGGGCTTATGCATTCTGGGACACAGCTGTTAATATCTGAATTCAGATTCTTGTCTACTTTAACCAAAGTAGGCATTTCTTGGTAATTTCCTGCCTTCTACCACACCATCTGCTGAAAAGAATCTAAGTCACTTCCAGCCACAATAGGATTTACCCAGTGACCTCTCATAACCATCCTTTTTTTCATAACTCTCAGTACATCCTCTCTTTCACCTCATCTTTTGTGGCTGTGCATGGCAAGTTATTTACCTTGAAATAAGGCCAAGTCTAGGAATACTTAGCTACTTTCTTTCTTTTAAGTTTTTTTGTTTGTTTGTTTGTTTTGGTTTTTTGATGTAGGGTCTTGTTATATATATGTAGTCCATGCTGGTCTTGAACCCAGTATGTAGCCCAGGCCTCAAACTCACAGTGACCCTCCTGTCTCAGTCTTCCAAATGCTAGGATTATAGGCATAAATATTTCATATTTCCTTGCTTTCTGGTAATACTCTGTAATGTCTTTATTTAGCTGTAGAGAGATGTGGGATCTCCTTGTGCCAAACAATAGGTTTTCTGTGGCAATTTCCCTAAGTCAACCATCTCATCATTCAGCTATGCTTCTGTTCCTCCATTTAGCCCAGTTATGGTCCTTATTATTGCTGGTACTGGCAGCTCTATTGCCTAATGCTGAAAGCAGGAAGGAGCTGGGTGATTTAGCCTACAGGTAACCCTTCCACACAGTGCCTTTGCATGCATGCTGTGAGATTGTAAACTCACATCTCTGAATTTCAGTTTTCCTTGTGAAATTCCTTTGTCTATCTCTGCACCAAGCAGTGCTGGAAGAGGTGGCATTCCTTCTTCCCCTATACTGCATTCTCTTCCAATATGCATTGCTTTGAGCATCCTGATAGCGTTGTTGTTGCATTTGTGATTCTTGGCTCAAGTCCCTCTTGTATTACTACTTTGAGCTCCAGAAGGGCTGAAACAGCTACAAAGGACAGAATACATTATAATCCTGTTTGACAAACAAAAGCAAAAAATTCCTGCCAGAGGCCACCTTCACAACTTATGCTTGTCCCATTTTCCATCTTTGGAGAACATTAAGCAGAGTGGGGTACTATATGCTGTATAGTTTATGTCACAGGGGTTTTTTCATTTGGTTTTGGGTTTTTTTTTTTTTTTTTTTTGGTCATTTGGTTGATTGGTTAGTTTTGTGGCAATGAAGATCAAACCCAGGGCCTTACACATGACATGTGGGGCAAATCGCTGCCCTTAAGCTACATCCCCAACCCATCAAACAGCTTAGATATAGCGATGTTTCCAATGTGATCTCAAAAAGCTCTTCCGGGGTTGTAGGTATCACTTGATGGTAAAACGCTTGCTTAGCACATCCAAGACCCTGGGTTTGGTCTTCAGAAACTTATAAAAAGTTTCTTTAGAGTTTATATTAGGCTTATGAACAGTCTAGCAGAAATCAAGAAGCTAAATCAAAAGAAACATAGTCTGCAAAGGCATTAACAGAAATTTGAAAGAAAAAGTGGCCAAGACGTACATTATTACATGATTGGCCTCAATTTTTGGCTTTAGTACTAGTGAAAAGAACTGCAAGTGAAAACGTCTTTGTGATATGTAGATCAGCATTGTAGGTGATTTATTTGACTATGTGTGTATACTTGTTTGTTTGACTAATTCTCCAGTATATTGAGAGAGTGGGGAAATGGCCACCCTTACTTGTTGTTTGCAAGCTGAAAATTAATACTTATGTTAGAATGATTGGTCACATGTCTAAAATTTTAAAGAGGCATATACCAATTTGACCCAGGAATTTTAAGAAAATGGTCATAGACCTACAAAGCCTATGTACAGGAAAGTTTAACATATGAATACTAGTAGTAGCAAAAACTTGAAATAATGGAATTAGTTAAACTATATTTCAGAAAAACTTTATAGTAATTAAAAGAAAAGAACAGTTTGTTAAATAGTACAGATAGGACTGGGAATGTAACTTATTAATAGAGTTCTTGCCTTGCATCCACAAGGCCTGGGTTCCATCTCTAGCACTGCAAAAAAGAATAATAAAGAAAAAGAAAATATTAATAATATAATTTTTGACAAGCAAGTGAAACATTTACAAGGACATGTTTATCAAACTCTTGAAAAATATGAGTCTAAAACTCTGCTTTTGGCCCTGTGGTAAAGCATGTGGCGAAAGAAAACTGTTCATGTCATTTTAGTTACTTTTCCCATTGCTTGGACACAATCTCTGATACCTACAACTTAAAGAAGAAAGGTTTATTTTGGCTCACAGATTATAGAGGTTTCTGAGGAAACCAGCATGGTGGAAGTGCCTGGCAGAGGAAAACTGCTCACTTCATGGTAGTGGAAGCAGAGCAGGAGTGAAGGGAAGAACCTGGGAGGGAGACATATGGTTCTAGACCATGTCCCCAGTGACCTGCCTTTTCTGACCAGATCCTACCTCCTAAAAGAAAGTTGGCTGTAAGTTCCCATAACCCAATCACCTGCCAGAAGCCCTGCCTGTGAATGGATGAGACTCCTTGGGGAACATGTAGATAAAAATCCTAACATCAAGGCTAAGTGATTTTTTTAAAAAAAAGAGAGAGAAAGGAAAGGGCCAGAGTTCCATAATCTCTTTCAAGGACATCTCTCCCAACCGCCTGACCTAAAGAACTCTCGCTAGCCCCTACTTATTAAAGGTTCTACCATCTCCCAGTAGCACTGCAGGCTGAAAACCAAGCTTCTAGCCAGTGGACCTTTGTAAGACAGTCTAAAGTCACAGAAAATGAAAGATCTTGAATTGTTCATTCTTAGGTCTACAAAGAGAAAGAAGGAACTCCATTATGACTAGGATATAAGAAGCATTTTCGTTAAATTCCAAATAGATGTTTTGTATCCTTTGGTAAATTCTCTTTTGAGTCTAAATGGGCCTTTGGGGGGAAGGTGAAAGGAAGGCAGGGGTGGGCTGTGGGCAGAGGCAAGGGGTGAAAGCAGCAGGAGGGGTTGAGGGTGTGGTTCAGTAGTCAAGTGTGTACTTATTTCACATGGGGGACCCTGGGTTCAATCTTCAACACTCAAAAAAATTGGCAACAAGAGCATGTTCAGTGAGACCCGGTGAATTAAGTCACAGCTAGAATATACTTTTCCCAACACATCCACAGGACTCACTGCACTCCAAAGCCATACATACGAAAATTTCCTTTGTTTTCCTTTTTCTTTTTTTTTTTTTTTTTTTGGTACCGGGGACGGAACTCACAACCTCACGCTTGCCAGGTAGGCACTTATGCCACTGAGCTAAACCCCTGGCCCTGTTTTCTTTTTTTTAAACATGTAAAAATGCAAGTTAACAAAACATGTTAATGTGGTATTTATCCAGTTACTTTATCTAATCCTTCTTTCCTAAATGGCCTAAACAAACTCATTCCTTTGCTTTTTTGACTTTAGAATGACTGAACCAAGCACAGTAGCACACACCTATAATCCCAACACCCTAGGAAGCTAAGGCAGAAGAACTGTTAAGTACAAACCAAACCTGAGCAATTTAGTAAACCTTGTCTCAAAAATAAAAACAAAAAATTTTATTTTGTTTTAAAGAGAAAAAAACAGATAAGAAAGAAACATCTGAAAAACAACAAAAAATAGCTATATATATAGGTTTTTCAAAACAAAATGATAGGATTTTAACAGTGGTTGCAATATTGCACATTGCAATCTTCAAAGAAGTTGCTCAGTACTTGCTAGATACAGGAATAAAACAAAACAGTAAAATGGAACAAAACATTGAATTTCAAAAACAAGACAGGAGGAGATCCCCACAGTTTCCACAACACACATTGCTGTCCTCCAAATAGAACTTGAAAAGAGCATGGTCTTATAGTCTACCTCTGGGTTGCTTGTTCATTTTCTTCCTTAATTTTATTCTGTCACTTCTAGTCATCCTTTCTCCTCCAGTGTTAAATCACTCTTCCTCCTTCTGGTTTACACTCTCCTGATATTCACAGATAATAATAGCACTCCTTCTTTTAGTTTTCACTGAGTTTTGAGTCTACCTATTTAGTCCTCCTAATTCTGTCTCATAAACCAATCCTTTCAGCGTCTTAGTCATTCTTTTATGTTCCTTTGAACTTACTCCAGTTGTTCTCCATGTTTCTGGTAGTGAGTTATCTGAAATGGAACACGGAGCCCCATCGTTTTGCTGAAATCACGTAATGCAGAGAGGTCCTTCATGAGGTAGCACCCAAGCCCAGTAGGCAGGGCCTTTGTCACTCTCAAAGAGCTAGCATTACTTGTGTCGAGATCCAATATTTCAGATATTCCTAAACTTCTGGAAACAACCAGCTGTGTTTTCTGCTTCCTGCCTTAGTTCACACAGTGTCTCCACTTGAAATCACCTCTTTCTGTCATGTGTTATCAGCCACCACATTCTTTAAGAAGTACCTCTTTCCCCTTCTCTTCAAATTGAAAGCAGTAATATTTTCTCTCTACTTCTGAGTGATCATTTACTACACAGTTCACTTTATTTACAGGTTTTTTAAATATTTAATTCACACGCCATATAATTTTCCCATTTCAAATATGTAATTCAGTAAGTTTAGTATGTTTTCAGAATGTAAACTAGAATTGTCCAGAATCTTCCTAGGAAAGCCTGAGATGGGAGCCTGAAACAACACAATCTCATATCATTCCCTAGTTGGCTTCAGTTCCATGAGAGTCTCAAGAACTAACCCTTTCTGTCGGCCTGTGTTCTGGGTTGTTGTCTGTGCAGGTACCTTAGTATTTGTGTTGCTGAAGCAAGCACTTTTGCAGCCATCTTGATAAGGCACCTGTCCTAGCTTTCCCTATGTGACATGTTTGTGTGACACAACCAGACCCTCAGATATACCAGGACTTAGTGTGCTCTTAATCTGGCTAGGTCAGATTTAGACCACACCAAGCACTGGTGCATCTCAAGGATTTAGTAAGACAGTCATATAAAGTATAATGTAATACCTGACATGTTGAAAATGCTTGATAATGTTAGATGTTATATTAATGCTATTAAATAGGTAAGATTACCCAGAAAGAGCAAGTAGATCATAAAGCAAAGAGAACCACATTTTAATTCTACTGTCAAAAATCTACCTGCTATGAGCCGGGAATTAGCTTGAAGAGTAGGGAATACAACTAACCTTCTCCTTTCTGTTCTCTTTGTTCATTAAATCCCTAAAACAATTATGTCAATGTGTTATTTTGCCAGTTAAAAGAAACCAAGGTCAAATAAAGTAATAATTGGCAAAGTTGACATTGAATGCCAGACATTCTAACCCCAGAGCCTATATTCTTAACTGTATTTGGGAAGAAGGCGTTGTTTCTGGTTTTTTTTGTTTTGTTTTGTTTTTTGGAGATACGACAAGCCTTGTAGTCCAGACAAGCCTTGAAGTCACCGTGTAGCCCAGGCTGGCCTCAAACTCACTATCCTCCTACCTCAGCATTCAGAGTACTCAGCTTACAACCACGTGTACCACACCCAGTTTTATAATCAAGTTTTAATTCCCCCTTTCCTAAAACCTGCTCTGCCTCATATTTTTAGTCTAACTTGTTCAGTTTCCCCATCTAGTAATTGTCAAAAGTGGATCTCCATTCTCCTTCACTTTAACTTCCCTTTGACAAGGCTGAAATACATGTGGCTCCTCCCCAGCCCTTGATCTGCCTTTGCTCTGACCTGGGCTTGCAACAGTGACCTTGATATGGCTTTCCTTCCACTCAGCCTGACATGTCTTTCTAACTGTGCGTTATCTTCCAAAAAGATTAAGGTGATCATGTTGCTGGACTGTTATAAAACCCTTGGACTTCCTTGTCGTTGTGGTATTAGTTTGGGTTTGTGTTTTAACCAAATTATGTCTGAACTAGCTTCATATACATTCTGACCCTCTCCTGATGTTTCAGTTCCATTTCCGTCATTCTCCACCCAATCTCCTCATCTTAGGCTCCAGCCATCCTGAGTATTTGACACATCCTCAGGTCTCTGCCCGGGCCTTTCTAGCTCCACACATCTGCATTTGTCTCATTTGCTCAAAAGCCTCTTCTGCCTTTGATATCCCAGACAGACTTCTTTTTAGTTCTCAAGATTTGGATCCTACACACCATTAGTAGCACCTTCTCAAACTCCTCTGGGATGAAATAGTCATTATGTTCCCCCACAGCATATGTTTGTGCCCCTTCTGAGCCCTGACTATGCTGGGTTATAATGTATCTATTCACATGCTTGTCACCTCCATTAACCTTTGTACCAAATCCATCCATTTTCAGTTCCTAGCACATAGTAAGCACTTGATAAATTTGGCTAAACGAAGGGATTTTAGAGAGGGTGTTGAAAACAACAGGAAGTTAGAAGTATGCTGACTCCTGAACAAATGGACTATCTTACATTTCTCCAAGTAATCTTGAACTAAATGAATGGCCTAAGTAAGGCCTAATGTACAGATTAAGAGTGATTATATAGCAAGTGCTAATAAGTTTCTCTAAGGCAAGGAGTATCATGAAGTGTTAAAATGCTGTCTGAAATTATTTGTGCCCTTCTCTCCTAGTTGTGTTTGTGAGATTGTGGCAGCATGGAGAAAACATTCTACCCAGGGTGAGAGGATAGGGTTGAGTCCCAGCTTTGCAAGTTACCAGCTTTCAGCCTTTGACTAGTTTCTCACTTTTGGGTTGGGTTCGGTTGGGTTGGATTGGGCTGGTTTGCTTTGGTTTGGTTTAGTTTTGAGACAGAGTCTCAATATATAGTTCAGGCTGGTCTTGATTTCACTATGCAGCCAAGGCTGGCCTCAAACTCACAGCAATCCCCCTGCCTCGGCCTCCCAAGTGCTGGGGTTACACATATGTGCTACCACACCTGGCTCATAGTCTCTCATTCCTTTAGGCCTCATTTTCACAGAGAGACATTTGATATTTACTTTTATACTTTCTTTGTTAATTTTTATGTAGGGAGACTTGACATAGAAAGTGCTTCTTGTCATTTATTGATAAGCAGTAATTCTTTTTTTTCTTTGATGAGCAGTAATTCTTTTTTTTTTTTTTTTTAAATCGGTACCAGGGATCGAACTCAAGACCGCATGCTTGCAAGGCAGGCGCTTATGCCGATGAGCTAAGTCCCCAGCCCAATGATGAGCAGTAATTCTTAACTCAGTGCAAGTAAGATTATCTATATTTTATCTGAAATCTACCTCTCGTTTCCCTTTCAGCTTCAGCTTGAGTTAGAAAAGTGTGAGCAGGACAATGCAGAACTGCAGGAGTTTGCCAACGCCATCCTTCAACAGATAGCAGACCACTGCCCTGACATCCTGGAGCAAGTGGTCAATGCCCTGGAGGAGTCATCCTGACCCTGCCCTACAGGAAGTGGCCAACCCAGCAGCTGAGCGAGACAAGGAGCCAAGAAAGAGATAGTACAAGGAACAGGCATCCAGGAACCTCTTGGCACCAAGCCCTACAAACTACACCCTGTCTTGCTCACTTGAAGAAGTATGGTTCCAACCTGTTTCTGTATCTGTCATCTTACTCTGCCTTTCTGCTTCAAATGTTGTCTCTGCATTAATTTTCTTGGTGTCCAAGGCAGGCAAATGGCTGTGTCTCCACAAAGAACTGACCTCCTGTCATCAGAAGTAGGGAGCTATGGAAGCTAGTGCTTTACCCTCAGAGGGACATGAAGTGAAGAGCCCACTCACTGCTGTCTTCCGACAGGACAGCCACATCTGGAATCTCTGCAGAGCTTAGCATAGTGAGCAAATTCTCATGTGGAGCCAAGTGTTGAGTGCTCTAATATCACAATGGGTGCTTTCTCCCAGAAGGGTGAAAGTATTTGAAAAAGCATGAAAAAGAGATAGGAAAAGAGAGATCAGAGTGAAAGAGACAGCCAGCTTCTCTTTTTACTTCATTTATGTTTGTTTTTCCTGTATAGTGGTTATAGAAGTTGGGGCAGAGGCTGACCTGTGCTAGTTTAGCTAGCACTCACCTCCAAGTGTGTCTTTACCCCAGCCCTGTCTGCCTCATCTTCCTTCCTCTGTTCCTCATAACAGAAGGAGGATATAAATGGTCCTTCCCCTGCTCTCTCTTCTCATGCTTCGTTGCTAGATCAAGTATTTCTGACTGAAAAAAAAAAAAAAGAGCTTGATATATGGGGCCCTGTTATCACCCACTGCAGCCTTACTTCTCCAAAAGGTGATATTCCTTGGTGTCAGGCTAGTTTCTCCCTGCATTTCCCAGAACACCTCCTGCCTCTCTATACCCGCACCCAGCTCCTGCAACACAGTAATTTCTGAAGCCTGCAATCCATCACTCTTTACTTTGCCCCTGACCTGTGTTCTCAGAACCCAGGCCTCATTCACTACCAGGAACCCTCTTCTGACACAAATGAATTTGTCTTATGCCACACACATTCCATCCTGCATTCCTTCATTCAGAGAATATTTATGAAAATCCCTACCTAGTGCAAGTCAGTGTGTCACATACCCATCCTTGAAAATGTCTCTTTTCAGTGAGGGAAAGGTATGGTAGGTTCTTTGACACATACTTAGTTAAGTCAAAGCAGTAAGCATCATACCTCCCTACTCCCATCTGAATAGAAGGTGGCTTTAGGTGAGATTTTAAAATCTCACAAATCAGGATTTCTCATTATAGAAGAATTGATGAGTTTGGATTTTCATCACCTGTTTGTAGTGTCCCATTTGATGGTCCAGGATTTGCTATTTGTTGTTGATAGCCATAAGAGTATTCTGTTTAGGGGACTCTGAGTACGCACTTGTAGAGAGTGATTTTTTTCACATGAAACTCAGAACTTGGCCAGTTCTATGCTGAAATCAGAAAGGTGTAGGTCCAGATGAAGGAGTTAGAATTTTAGAGACATTTTCCCCAAGTGTAGACAATGACAGTTGTAAATAATTAGGCATCAAGATAACCACTTGACCCAGAGCTAACCCTCTGAACACCACAAACTCTCTAAACATTTTCATCTTCTGGTAAGAGTTGCAGTTCATATTTTTATCTTGATTCTCTTTTCTCCTTTCCCAGGTACCCCAAAGATTTCATGCTGCATGAAAAGACCTCATAGCCATCAGTTTAGGATCTCCTTGCCTGTCCCATTACTTAGTCACTTCTCTAGCCCCCCTGCTTCCCTGTTATAAAACAATCCCTTCATGTAAGAAGTTGTGGGGTGTTTCTTATTTAAGGCTTTAATGGGCTCTGTCCATAAACCCCTCACTGAAATGCTGTCTACTGGATGGCTGGACAGAGGGGATACAAGGATTAGGTGGTAAGTGGTGGTCAGTGGTATTCAGTTACCTCAATTCTGTTTATTTGTTGACTGCCCGTTTTGTAGAAAATGCTCAGTATTTCAGGGCTAAAATACTAGAATCTTATTTTGCCCACCATAATGTGAGGAACTGAGGCATGATAATGACCTTACAGCGATACAGTGGAATAGAGAAAGCAGAAGAGGCATCCCCAAGGCAGAAGCATGGCCCTGGCCCTGGCCGGTATTCTCTAGCTGGTCCCATCAGATGCTGTCACCTCGTGCAGTGCCTGGCACTCTGGCACTTTGGTGTGTGGCTTTCACTGTGCCTGCTGTCTTCTCTTCATCCCAACATCCCTGAGCACCCTTCCCTTCAGAAAGGCTGGGGAGCCCTCTAACAAGTGCTTCTGGGAAGAAAAATTTCTGGGACAGATACCCTCTATGCAGCCTTGCAAGGAATCTCCATAATCTTCCTTAGGTGATGATCTAGCAACTCAAATGACTCTAGGGACTGTGTGGCTAAAGTCTGACAGTAAACATGGCCCACCTTTATATTGTAGGGAGAAAGTTAATTCGGTTTCCAGCAGTGAGAGCACCTCCGTGAGTTCACGTCATTCACTGAGCCAACATTTATTAAGTGCACAACTCCCATCACCCTGGGATTTATCATTCCTTGACCCTCTTTGGTATCCATGATAGTACAGGCCACTCCACTGCCAGTTGGTGTGTAGAGCTTTGAGAACTCACTGCAGGTCTCTTGTGGTCTTCCCCATACACATCCATTCTGTTGACAACTCCAGTTGCCCTTTAGTACCTAAAGGTCTGTGCCCCAAATCAAGGTCATTATGAAGAGGACTATGAGAAAAGAGGGTAGAACACACAGGCTGTGACCCTGTTGTAGGTATTTTTCTCCTGCCCCTTTCAGGGGAGAAGTGGTCGTAGGGGTAATTTGGAAGAGTAAGTTTCTGTCCCCTCCCACCTCTTTCGTTTCTCTGCTTGTCAATATTGTCTGTGTCATTCAGCATTTCTTTAGTCTTTGGGGCACATGACTAAAGAAGTGCTGTGTGTTTCTCATCTTTTCATATACCTGTATCCCAGATAGTTCAAGTTACCAGTGAAGTATCTGAATTGAGATTTGCAAGGAATACCATTTGGAATGGAAAAGGCTTTAATTGATCTTTAATTAAGGAATCCCAAATTTATCTCATCTAAATTTTGTCCTTGAACCTTACAGTCTAACGAAGATATAAGTACATTGCTTTTCTTTACATTGGAACTTTAGAAATAAGAGGAAAGCAGACTGAAGCCAGGGCCACCTTCAGTGTTGCTAGAAGCAGCGTGACTTGCAACTTTTTGTCAGTTAAAATATGCTTTTGTATGAGGAGCTGGTTGGCTCACCACTCCCTAGAGTGAGAAGAGAGGGGGAGAAGGTCACCAGGTTTTCAGTCCACTGCTGTCTTCATCCCTACCCACTGACGGTCATGACTGGCATCTGGACGTGCTGACCCAGGAGCCATCACTCCCTCCTGTTTGACTGCATCCCTTATGCATAGGCCCAGTGGCTACTCTCAGGGTTTTCGAGGAAACAGCAAAGCAAGGAATATGTTGCTCCGTAAAATGAGATCCTCACGTGGCCTTTCCTAAGTTCCAGTGCACCCTGTGTCAATGGTGTCAGTGACTTTCTTATCTGCCTCCCCATCCTCATGTCCCCACTTGCAAAAATCCAGCCCTATGAAGAGGAGCAAGAGGAGAACGGACTGCAGCACAGCAAGCTGCCCTCTGTGAGCCCTGCCCTCCATCACTGCCAATTCCTGATTCTCAGGAAATGACTGGAACCCTCCAAAGAACATTTTAAAAAGAATCTACAGTTTTCCCCATGTGACAGAGAATATTAGCCAAAAAGAAAATATGCATTAAGTGGAATCCTTCTGAACAAAATGGCTGTCTTTACCTACTCTTTTTGAGCAAAAACTTTGCAAACTTTTTAGTGTTAAGCTATAACCAAGTGTCTCCTAAATTCTTTTCAATATGTTTAGTGAGTGCTGTGACCCTGTTGTAGGTATTTTTCTCCTGCCCCTTTCAGGGGAGAAGTGGTTTTAGGGGTTAATTTGGAGGAGTGAATTTCTGTCCCCTCTTACCTCTTTTGTTTCTCTGCTTGTCAACATTGTCTGTGTGATTCAGAGAATTGGGGCAGTTACTTTGTGTTCTTTGTTGCAAATACTAAAACATTAAAAAAAAAAAAGTAGGTGTAGAACTGAAAAAAATCTGTGTTTTTAAAATGCAAACCAATATCATGTTAATAAAGAAATTGAAGCTATGGGGCAGCCAAACTCCACCTCGTCCTCCCACGTTGGCTGAGTTATCAGCCAGGCCAGCCACTTGGGAAACACAGTGACCACGCTCCAGGTAGGTGACTGCCCGGATGTGGCTGACAACTGCCGAATAAGAGAAATGAGAATCTAGAGGCACGGAGGGTCTCAGTCGTGCCAGGATTCTCCCATACATCCTCAGGACCTCTGGGTAAAGGTTTCAGAGTTGGAGACCCAGAACTACCCTTACTCCATCTAGGTTCCTGCCCAGTGTGCCTAGCATTGTGTGGCAACTGGCTTTGACTCCTTGGCCCCTGCCTGGCAGGCCACAGGACCTTTTTCCTACCCACTTGGTGCTATATCATCCATTGACCATCCCGTAAGGCCCACACTGGCCAGCCTGAAATCCAGGTACAATGAATTGCTCACAGAACTTGGTTCCTTCTGGCTCAGACCCTAAATTTCTTTCCCTGGAAGCTTTTTAAACCCAGGCCCAAACTCATTCTCTTAGCACCAGAGATGCCATGGCAGGAAAGGAAATGAACCATGCTGAAGCGAGAACCCACCCCTGGGCCAGAGTGAGCACTTCAGCCTGCTCTTCTTTCCACGCCGCACCAGTATTGCATCCATCTTCTGAAACAGCTAGACCTGCCGGGAGGCACTTGCCCCATCAGGCTGGCTTGCCCCACTGCAGAACAAGGAGCCTGCCACGCATTATCAGGATGTCCCGCATGGGCACTTGGAACTCACTCCCCTGTTTGAGGAGACACGTGTTGCACTTTAGTGGGGAGCCAGGGAGTACTGGGTACCAGCCAACTGTAGCTTGAGTCCCCTTTTGATAACAGCAGCAGCAGCCTAATGGTGGTATCTGTGATGCAAACACACCTGCTGTCTTCAACTGTACATGTGTGTGATTACTGGAGTCATGCTGCCAGCTGAATAAGGACATTCAAAGAAATTGTGTTCTGTTCTACTTTGCCTTGTTTATTGTAAACACTTTGTTCATTTTTTTTCTTTTTTATTCACAAACTAAATCCATCAGGAAATTACAATTATTTAAAAACTGTGTGCTGTGTACTTCTTTTGAGTCTTTCCATCTGACCATCAGGCAGGGTGTGACCTCCCGTCCTAGAAAAGCAGTAAGAGACCGGGGGTTCTCAGGAGGTCAGCTCCAATGGTACAGGTAACCTAGAGCCAGGGGACTGACCGCACACTTCAGGGCTTGTTACCTTCCCCACAGTGCCCACTGGGGTGCGCTCACTAGAGGGCCACTTTAGGTTCCCACCTGAACCCTGGCTGCCTTTTCAAACTCCATTGCCAGCTCCATTTTCCCCCTCCACAACCATGAGCCCTGAGTATCTGCCACCCAGAAATGGTGAAGCTGCTGATGCTAAGACAACAGCAAGCATGGTCCTGTCTCGAGAGTTTTGCTCAGAACTGGGATTTGTGACTCCGTGGGGGGTGTGCTGATGTGTTAACTCAAATCTGTGCAGAGTTGGCCAGCAAAGTGAACACCAGGAGCGAGAGGGAGCCAAGAGATGCTCTGTGTGAGAACTGTCACCACCACTTCTGGTTTTATCTGGGGTCTTAGGCTCAATGAGAAATTATCAGAAATGTTTTTTAATGAGAATTAATTGAGTAGCTTCATTTCTTTGTCTACTCCAGAAACAAATCAGAAAGTCTAGTTTCTGTGTCTTCTCCCTGCAGAGTAAATTGTGACGCCCGCTGTGGCCGGCTGGTGGGGTGGGTCCGCGCTGTCCTCTAGTGTCTGGCTGTCCAGGCCTCCCTGCTCCAGGCACAATAGCTGCTCAGAGGTTCTCCCCAGCCAGGGAGCACTTGGGAGGCGTGGCACTAGGTACAGAAAAGTTGCTTGTAACTTCATCCAGTGGAACAAGAATAATTTGACTGGCAGAACATGCATTACCCACTACGTAAAAATCACAACCACAAGTAGATGTGTCCACAGGAGCTGTCAGGTTAGCCTGGTCAGCCATTTCCAGGGCATTCCATCCATTCATCATTTTTTACTTATTCACTCTGTGGTCTACTGGTACTCTGGATCCAGAGGTCATGGGTTTGAGGAAAATGAGAACTTCTGATTGAAAATTTCATCCATTAACTTGGATTTTTCTCTGAATTGGGAAAATATCACTATTACTTGGTTTTTGAGGTGGAATGCTTCAGACTGGCACACAGACGTACAGAACTAGTCAGGGCCACAGACTTTCTGAGCTCCCCTTGCAGCTTCTCTTTCCCTCTACTGCCTCCATTTCTTGTGTCATTGTTACAGAAAAACTATCAAACCATGGAAGATTCTTTGCACCGAGGATCTAGAGGGCAACTTACTACACTAGCGGGCTATAGAGAATCAGTTCCAAATCATCAGCACTGAAGCAGTTTTTTGCTCAGTTTAAATAGTTAAATATGGCATGATTGGTTACATGGATTGAATTAAGTCATATATTGTCAGGTAAACTAAATTTGCTTAAAAGAGATTGTTTATCATAGAAACATCCTGGGGACAAGGGGAAGGGTTCAAGCAAAGCAGAGTTTAAAGGTATCTTCGGGTTATGTCACCCCAATTTGAAACCAATTAGAAGCAACATATTTTCTTAAAGGAAACGTAAGCTGAGAATAGTCAAATTGGCCCAGCACATTATGACAAGTCAGCTGGACCCAGACAGTCAAGGCTGGCTGAATTCAGCAGGGTGTTTACCTGGCAGGCAGCAAGAGGCTAGGCAGAGGCTACTATTTGATTTTAACTTGCTGTAACAAGTTTGTTACTCTGTAACTGTGCCCCACTGTCACAAGCCATAAGTCATAACGAAGATAATACATGGCTATGTTTATTCCTCTTAAAAATTGTTTTAAGAGTAAAAAGCACAAAATTGCTTTTTTGCATCTATCAGGTGTTTTAACCCAGCAGGTGTTTTGGAAGGGAGGCAGGATGTAGCTGCAAAGAGATTGGCTAATGAGTCAGTATTGGAAGCTGGGCATCAGGTACCTGTGCCTCGTACTCCCTGTTCTGTGTATATTCAAGGCTTTCCTGAGTAAAGTAAAGGATCACTTCTATTATGCTGCCCAACCATTGCCTACAGAACCTCTTCCCCCCAGATTCCCAGCAGTTGCCTTTCAGCAATTAGCATAATGCACAGTTCTTGTTTGCTCCTATTTATGGGCTCTAGGGACACAGATGAGCAGCTAGTAGCTTATTTGCCATCTTGCAGGTTCAGTTCCCAGCACTGGATGTAGTTTGTCCCATTTCATCTTACTAGCACTCCTAAAGGGAATTTCGTTACCCCATTTTATGGGTGAGACAAGGACTAGTTTAATGTCCTAATAGACAGCTGGGCAGAGTGAAGCTAGAATTTAAACCTAACTGTGTCTCTGGAGTATCCTCCAACCCATGCTGTGGCCACTTTCCAAGGAGCTTCCAGCTAGCTGAGGAAACTCATTCCAGCAATCCCAAGCATGAGATTCCAGGAGCAGCAGTTCTCAGAGCTTCCCAATAGGAGTTGTTCTATTAGAGGCACTCAAGAGAGAGGGGAGGCAGAGAAGACAGTGGATCATAATGGGGAAGTGGGAGAGTACACAGAGTGTGGGGTAGCCTTGAAGAGATAAAGCACTGCTTGGCTGAAAAGTAAGGAGGGGCCATGGCAGCACCAAAAGTAGCTGGAAAGTGCTGGTTAAGCCCAAGCACTGAAAAGCTACTAGGCCTCTGAATAGCCCCGCTTAGGACAGCATCTCCTTACACCGCAGAGTTCACCCTTCCCAGCTGCTCACCAACTAGAAGCCTCCCAGGGACTCATTAAAAAGGGAAGAGGGCAAGTATGCACTCAGTAGGCTGAAGCAAGAAGATCACGGCATGTTCAAGGCCAGCTGAGCTACACAGTGAGACCCTTTCTCAAAAAAAAAAAACAAAAAAAACACAACCTGGTGTGTCAATACTGGAAAGTTAGCAACATGCTAACTGAATACTCCCTGGCCACAAAGGGAGAAGCCAGATGAGAGGGCAATGTGTATGGTCCCTGTGGGACAACACACTCATCTTTCAAGTTAGGGACCTTCACTACCACACAGCTGGCTCCCTCCCGAAGTTGTCTCATTTAACCTTCTGTCTAACCACCTTTTTTTCCGATAAACTAAAAGTCAAAGTTAAAGTCACCCAAAGTTGCACAACCAGCTGGTGATAGCCTTGAGATCTAACCTATGCTGGTCCATTTTCAGCTCCTTATGCCATTAGAAGGTCTCGATCAGATACGGGATAATGTGACCTGGGGTAGAAAAGATTGCCTGACTGGAGGCATCAGGGCCTTACTGCAGCTGTGGCTTCAAAGGAGGGAAGTTGTATGCTTAGCTTTGTCATCATCAAAGGAGATGTTAATCATACTATGATTTTGTGATCTGTTAGTCTCCGGACACTATTGATTCCTGGGAATCACTCTAAATGTCCTTACCATCTTTGGGCTCTTGATGGAAAAGAAATGAGGTTTGCAGACTTGGAAATTGTAGCAGACTACATGGGCACGTCTCCTTGAATGCAGAACAACTGCTGCAACATTAGTTAAATATTATTTCCACATACTGATATACAGAGCTGGCTATGGTATTTCTTTCTCTCTTCAATTGGTTCTAAGCAATGCAAATAAGGCCAGCTGAAGTAATGATATGTAATCTTTGGGGCCATGCTGACAGTCGCCTGTTTCCTCAAATAGTGCTGTCTGTAAAAGGTACGAGCACAGTGGAATGGCAGAGCCAGTCAGCTCCAAGAATGTCAACTGGGTACAAGCCTCAAAATAAAGAGGCTATGAGTCTCCAGGGCATAAATGTTTACATATCAGAAACTGAAGCAACAGCCTCCAAAAAAACAATTCAATTGCTGTCTTAATTGCATTATGCAGACTGATCCTTCTGCATGTCATTCTCTCTGAATATTGTAAAGATGCTTTTCTCTCTACCTGGCTGGCCTGTTCAAGTTACTCACTGTATAGTCTGTATTAGTCAAAGGTTGGGAGGAGAACAATTAGAATCAGGACAGAATTTATAATATCATTTATGATGGTCACCCAGAGTTTAACACAAGAAAGTGCAGGAAATCTGTCCACAACACTAAAGACCTGGAATATTCAGCCAAGGGCCTGGATTCCACAGCAATGGGTCCAAATGAAAACCTAGAGTCCATGACAATGCCTCCCACAAGTCCAACTGGATTCTATGGATCCATTCTGGGAAGACCCAAAGGTCAGTGGTGAAAGCTAGAACATCTATGCCAGTGGGGTGAAGGAGCTGTGCTGGTAGGTTGAGGGTTCTACACTGGAGCTGAGAAGTCACACTCAATAAGAACCAGGGATGTCCTGAAAAGCACCACAGCCATCTTCAGCTACACAGAGGTCCCAAGCTCCTCCAACACTAAGCACAGTCAAGTGCATGCCAGGAAGCCAGCCTGATGAGTTTGTCCTGGAGATTAAGCGGCACACATCTTCCCCTCTGGAGCCAGGAAGCGATGCTTGATGTAAGGACCAGAGCTCCCCCAAAATGAACCACAGCCACTCTCACCAACAAGGTCCCAAGCGCCTCTGATGACAATAGTCAAACTCACACTGGGGAAGCTAGTCATGACAAGTTCCTCCAGAAAAACCAATGGCTCAAACAGCAACACGTAGGAGAACCCACAATGCCTCCCCTCTCCTTCTCCACGTCTCTATGCTGGCAACTTTCCTCAGGTAGAACATCTATGCTCAACACCATGCTGATTTAATTCAGCTGGTGTTAAATTGACCACCAGTTTTTAATCATAACTCACCATCCTCACTGTCACTCATCTTCGAGCCACCCTCCTCTTCTTCACAAGATAATAAATTCTGGGAGAGGCCTTGGATCATATCCTTCGTTCGAATATCTTCACCGGGATTGGGTTTAGGACCCCTTAGCTGCCCTTAATTTTGAATATGTCTTGGTGTCTTTACTCTCACGGTGGGTTGCATTGGAAGTGGTAGGTTAGAATTAACCTAACAGGATTCCAACAGTGTCTCAATGGGATTATAAATATAACTTTCCGGACTGTGAGGAAGATTAGAAAAGGGATTACAATATTTGATATTGGGAATACAATAGGAAATGACACACCAGCCCTCCCTATTCACAGAGACTTTTCCTTTACCATATTGTCTAGGGAAGAAGTGATTCCCCTGCCTTAACCAGTGACTTACAGGCTGCCATGGTTTGTATGCACCTCTAAAAGTTCATGTGCTAGAAACAATCCCCAAATTCTTATGTTGATGATGGTTTCTGGAGGTGAGACCTTTAGGAGGCAATTAGAGGAGGTAATGAGAGTGGAGCCTCCATAATAAGACATATATACAAGATATACTTGTTCTGTCTCACTGTTGTGGTCTGTGTCTAAATGTTCCCCAAAACCTCATATTGTCATAGGTGTGACTTTTCAGAGCTGACTGAATCTAGAGTATGTGATGCTGGGATTAAGGGTTTCTGGTAACTAAATCAATCCACTGATTGCTTTGGCACCACCCCAATTCTGGTAGCTCAGATAGAATATGAAAGAGGGAGAATAAACCTGCTAAGGTCCCCCCTCCCTTCCCTGTTTTGCTACCTTCTTCCCACCATGAACTGTTTCTCCACACCAACCTGCCTTAGAGCCAGCTGTATATAGACTGAAACCACTATAAGCTTTGGGCTAAATAAAACTTTCCTCCTTTAACTTTGGGTGTCAGGTAGTTTGTCTCAGAAATGAGAAAAGTAACTAAGACACTCACCGTGGGATCTCCTCTGCCCTGTATGATGCAGCAAGACAGCCTGCACCAGATGCTAAGTGAATGCCAGTGCCAATGATTAGACTTCCCAGCATCTGGAACTGTGAGACAAATAAACTTCTATTCTTTGTAAATTATGCAGTCACAGGCATTTTGTTACAGCAACAAAAAATGGACTAAGCCATGGCATGATATGAGATAGTCACAGACTTCTGCCAGTCATAGCTGAGGAACACTGTCTCTTTTTAACTGTTTTTATGACAGCATGCTGACACCTAGGTTTCCCTTCCTGAATTAACACTCAGTTGGTTTGCCCACCCTCCCTAGTTCCCTCCTCCCTATCTCTCAGCTTCAGCCTGCATCGGCACTTTGCTCCTCAGCTTTGCTTGTAAAGTCAAGGAACTCAAGCTACACTCCTTTTAAGAAAGAGACTTGGAGATATGCCACAGAGAGAGAGAGAGAGAGAGAGAGAGAGAGAGAGAGAGAGGAAGAAGAAGAGCTAGAAGAAGAAGAAGAAGAAGAAGAAGAAGAAGAAGAAGAAGAAGAAGAAGAAGAAGAAGAAGAAGAAGAAAAGAAAGAAAGAAAGAAAGAAAGAAAGAAAGAAAGAAAGAAAGAAAGAAAGAAAGAAAGAAAAGAAAGTCCTTCAAATGTCTGCAAAATTTCTATGCCAACAGTCTATCTCTGGTGTGTGGTGAAATTCACGTTTGGGAGACAGTTCCTATTTGGTGCATCTTGGGCTTGGGATGATGGTGAAGACAAGGACGATGATGAAAATGATAACAACAATGATGATTTTATTCTTAGTACCATCAAGGCATAAGCCTAGATCCAGAGGACTTTTCCCTTCCTTTTCACTGTAAATTTGTACTGTAGCATTGTAGTAGCCAGCTGTGTGTCTCAGTACCTTTCCCTGAGGGATACAGGAAGCAATTTATGTAGCTACCCATTTGATGTGATGAACAGCAAGCATGTGAATGTTTACAAAAGTGACAGAGTGAGATTTGGACCCATCCTCATGCTCTGTGGAACAGTTTTTATGTATGTTACCCAAGCATCACAGAGGGTCCAGTAGACCCACATGACTTTAGGATTTGTTTAAAAATTTTTTCTTTAAATTTTCTGGTAGAAGTAGCCCAGTTCAGTACAATGGCACATGCAAAAGCAAATTTGCAAGTCTTTGAGGAGGTCACATTGAATCATCAGACTACTGATGCATGGATGATGAAGATGATCCATTATGGTGAAACACATGCTTTCAGAACAGAACAGTAGTGTAAATGGACCATGATGATGGCAATAATGATGACAACTTTAGTGCTGGTCATGTGAGCCAAAGTTCCTGTGACAGTGAAATGGAGCAAGAATCAACTGATACAGGCACAGGGGATGCAGACTTCCTTCATTCAGATGACAAAGAAAACAGCCATGTGAATACATATTTGACTAGGTGAAATGTTGCAAAATGGCCATATAACCAAATAGAATGATCCAGTGTTAGGGTTAGGTCCAAAAATATAGGGAAGGTCTTAGACATGTATTGGATAGAATGGCAACACATCCATTCACTGTTGGAAGCTGTAACAGATGAAATGCTACAAGATGTTGTGAAATACACAAAGGTTCAATTGCAAGTAAAACATTTTATATGAGCCAATACCATATTCAAAAATATATATTTTTTATGACACCTCACTAGCTAGATTAAAAGCATTCACAGGTCTGCTACACTTAGTACAGATTTCTCATTGTGATTGCAGGAATATAAAAGACTCATGGAAAAACAATGGGTCAAAATGTGGCATAAAAATCTATCCCCTTGTAGACACAAAGACATTATGCTTTCAACAGACATTTACCTTGGAACTCAGCCATCAGGTCCTTATTCAGATAGTAGTAAACCAAATGATGCTGTGAACAGACTTGGTGCTCCCAGCTCCCTAAGTAGTCAGACTATGACATTCCACAATCGGTTTACCAGTTTCCAATTGATGTTACATTTGCTAACAGAGCATAAGTGGGCCAGCGCAGGAAATGTACACAGGAACGAAGCAGAAATTCCAAATAAAATGTTACAACTTCAAAACAGAGAATTGCAGGGCTGGGGATATAGCTCAGTGTTACAAATGCTTGCCTGGCAAGTGCAGGGTCTCGAGTTTGACTCCTGGTATCCCCCAAAAAAATCAAAACAGAGACTTACATAGTATAATCTTTGAATTTCAGGAAGGTGTAACATTGACCTCACATATGACAAAAAAGCAGACTGGTACTGCCGATAGCAACAGTACACCATGATGGAAATGTTGATAGGGAAACCTGGACGAAAGAGAAGCCCGAGATGGAAACTTTCAACAACAAAGTCAATCATAGAGTAGATGTTGTTGACGAATTATGCAGCAACTGTGATGTCACTTGAAATACACAACATTGGCCAATGGTTGTGTTTTACTCGATCCTAAACATGTGTGGCATAGTTTGATAACTTACAGAAAAGATAATGAGTGCAAAATATCATGCAGAAATTTTCTTAGAGGATTGGAACTGTAGCTCTTTTTTTTTTTTTTTTTTATCGGCACCAGGGATCAAACTCACGACTGCCTGCTTGCAAGGCAGGCGCTTATGCCGCTGAGCTAAATCCCCAGCCCCAGAACTGTAGCTCTTAAGAGATTATTTACAACAAAGGAAAAACAAAATGTTTCTGCCCAGGGAACTGGGCAAAAGAATTGTGGCTCACACTGGTGAGCTGACAGGTGAACAGGCAAGGGCAGCATCACAAAGTCCTACCACTACAGCAGGAAAACAAAAAGGAGATAGAGCTGGGGATTTAGCTCAGTAGCTCAAGTGCTTGCCTAGTAAGTGCGAGGTTGTCAGTTCGATCCCTGGCACAAAAAAAAAAAAAAGGTATCAACTGTGCCACACAAGAAAATACAGGAAAATAAAACATATGTGCTATCAGTGTAAGCTATATTTGTGTATGAAACACACAGTTGTCATGTGTGAACACTGCCTTGGGTTATTGATATAAGGGAATAAAACTCCCGACCTGTATGAATGAGTTCATGTTCTCTAAATTCTAAGAATTAATTTTAGGAACAACGGAGGTTAAGAGCAAAATATATTTATTGAGAGAAAGAAAGCTTCTGTCTGATGGAAATATAGAAGGATCCCAAATGGGTTGCCAAAGACTCTGTCTTTCCTAGGGACTTTTATAGAGCAAAACCATGAGACGAGATGGGTCCAAGGTGGGGAAAACATGGGAACCTGTAAGGCAGACAGGCATGAGGTGGGGCAGAACTAGGGGTCAACCAATAGGATTAATGTTCAGGTAAGACTAACCAGATCAGGAACAAATGGAGAAGTGAGTCATGTGGCAAGCAGGCATGCTTAAAGAGCAGCGACCCTTTCTGTAGGGTGTTGGGATAATGACTCCTGGCTTCCTCCAGGTGATCCATACCTACTGAGAATATCAATCCCTGATGTTTATATTTTGGGTGTGGTTGCATTTGTTTTGCCTTTTGTCTTGAGGTCTGGCCCACAGCAGAGGTGTCTGTCTCCTCCAAGGTTGCAAGATGTCTGGTCTATACTGGCTCCTTCGAGGGCCCAGCCCTGCCTGACTGCCTATAATAGGCCTGCAGGGGAGAGATCTTGGTGCCTCCTCGGGACCTGAACCATGCGGTTGACTCAGGGTGCTGGAAGAACAAGGAGCTCCTTCCCTCTCTGGGGGGTGACTGAGAGTGTGGCAGACTTTCAGCAGCCCAAAGGAGAGAGACCCTGGTGCATCGGGACCTGCACTGTGTGGTTGACTCAGGGTGCTAGGAGAATAAGGAGCTCCTCCCCTCTCTGGGGAGCGGCTGTGATCCTGCCAGGCGTGTGGGCTGAGAATCAGACTTCTCATGTCATCCTGTCCCCCGTCCCGTGTCCCCCCCCCCCCCGCTTAGCAAGTGGGAACCAGTGAACTACACATCTTGTGAAAAGATTGGCTTTGTTATTTGGTATGAGCTCCCCATATGCAAAGATAAGGACAACCATTTGGAAGAAAACAAGAGACAATATGACAGATAGTGAAGATCTCTGGTTGTCTAGCTTTGAAATTTATGCTTTCTTATGTCCCATTCTGTTCTGTTTTGTTGTGTTTAATTTTACTCCCTTTTAAAATAAAATTTTAAAAAAAATTTCAAAAAAATAAAGCAAAGCTTATTTGTGTGGTAGACTTTTGTGTTTATACTGTAGAACGTGTAGGTTTTTATTTTTGATGCTTTTAGGTTTTGTAAGCAAGTAAACAGCTGGTGTGAAAATGTTGATGTTTATTCTAAGCCCTCTTTACATATTGTATTTTATTGGCATCTTATATCTCCGCTGAGTGCATGTTGTACAATATAGTAGGAAGCTCCCGGTAAAGCAGGAAGAGAAGAGAAGTGAGAAGACTGCCACATAGGACAGGAAAGCTAAGCACACATGCTGTCAGTGTAAACAAGATGTGCGTATGGAACATGCAGCGTCACGTGTGGAGACTGCCTTGGATGTGACAGTAAAAGCAAAGCTTATTTTCGTGGTAGAGTTCTATTAGTAATTTCATTATATTTCACATAGAAATTTATTTCCAATATTATCTTTTAGGCTTTGTAAGGAAGTATACAGTCAATATGAAAATGTTGAGGTCTTCTAAATGCACACAGTATGTATAAAAATTTACTCATTTTTAAAAAGAATTAATCATGTATCTTATTAATATTTTACATTTACGTTAACTACACACTGTATAATATAGTAAAAACCTCCTCAAAAAACAGCATGACCACTGAGATGTCAAGAATGTCCTACGAAAAGGCCAGAAAGCAAAAGACAACATGCTGTCAGTGTAAACAATGCGCGTGTGTGGAATGTGCTATTGTCAGGTGTGCAGACTGCGATTAGGTGTGATCATTGAAGTAAAGTTTATTTTCTTTGTAGAGTGCTATTAGTATTTTCATTGCAGTTCATATGGGAATTTATTTCTGATATTCTTTTTTAGACTTTGTACACCAAAAACCAGTCGATGTTAAAGATTTTGATGTTTTTCTACAAATACTCAGTAAGTATTAAAAATTCAATTATTTGTTTTTGTGAAATTTTGCCTGTCAAGTACCCATTGTTTAATATAATAAAACTCATGAAATTAAAGTTGATACTTTATCAATAGAACTATTCTAAAGAATAAATGTGGGTGTGACACCTTGATGACAAAATTAGTCTTATTCTCTGAGGGTTAAGAGTTGTGAGGAACGAGGCTTTGGTGGGAATCTGTTTTTAATCTTTTTTTTTTTTTAATCAGTACCAGAGATCGAACTCACAACTGTGCGCTTGCAAGGCAGGCGCTTATGCCGCTGAGCTAAGTCCTCAGCCCCCTGTTTTTAATCTTAACTTGAGCTTGGAATCTTGTGCATAATTTAATGGATTGGGTCCCCAGGCTCATTGCTGTGAATTTTGTGGAACATACACAGGCTGGGAAAACCACCCAGAAGCAAGGACTTTCTCCTAGCTGTTTTCGCACCCTCCACGGGCCCCAAGTGGCTGGAGCCAGCCTTGGGTTAAACAGTAAACTGTGGCTATAGGCAGTGACTGAAATTCAAGGCAGGCTCGGGTCAGTGCGTGCCTGTGCATGCTCTGCATTTTTCCATCCCAAAATTTTCCTCTGGTTTTTATCTGAGTGTTAAGGTCAGACACCCTACAGCTTTTGGGAGCTATCTGATTCTGTGGGAGAAACAAAACCTCAGGAAGCCAATCAGCCTTATTGTCAGAATGTCATCCCCAGACACTCCTATGTTGGCAAGTGTCTGGCCAAGGCCTAGTCCTGGGTGGGCTATGCCCCTCAGGCTGGGCAGTCTCAGGGCTCTTTGAGGGAAAACAGGATACTTTAGGCAAAGCATCAGCTTCTCAGTTTGAGTGCAAAGTAGAACATGGACTGTGGCAACCTCGGCCTTGAACTTGAAGACCTGGGCTAGAAATGACAAAACATGGCTCCCATGCTGCCTTTGTTCTTTGCTGCTAAGTGTATGGCCTTTGGAAGCATAAGCCACCTTGTTTGACTTAGCTTTCTCATTTTTTGCTGCT
>PVJX010007588.1:0-70149 GCA_004027295.1 Dolichotis patagonum
GGTCTCTCTCCTTCGGGCTGCCGAAAGTCTGCCACACTCTCAGCTGCCCCCCAGAGAGGAGATGAGCTCCTTGTTCTTGCAGCACCCCAAGTCAACCGCAAGGTGCAGGTCCCTACGTGCAAGGGTAAACAGAGCCCAGCAATCCAGGCACTGGACCCCTACAGCCAAGAGAGAGAAAAGCCTGGCTACTGCTCCAGCTGGCAGCAGACTTTGGTGGCATCCACATGGTGCTGATTCTAGATGCAAGGAAAATGCACAAATTCTGAGGGTAAGAAGGCTTCCACCTCGATTGCAAAGGGCCTGGGAAGCCAAGCAGTGTGCCCCTGAGAGGGCAATTTGTAAAGATGTAAGCCAAAGCCAAAGGTGCAGTGGAGACCCCAGAAGTTTGGAAAAGCCAAGAACATGGATCATCCAAGGAAAGCTGCAAAAACTGAGCAGAGGTTTAAGAGAGAAGCTGCGTGAGCTGAAATCCCTGGAAGTGCCCTGGAAGTGGAATCACCCAAGCCTTTTGGAGCTTGCAACCAGATTGCTTCAAATGCTGAGCATGGAACTCTAGTACTTAATGTTCGCCCTGGTGGATGTTGGACTTGCTCTGTTTCCAATGCTTTATTTTCCCCCGTTTGTAACTTTTGGAATGGTAATGTTTATTTTGTGCCTTTGCGTTTCAGAAATGTTTAACCCTGTTTCACTTGTACAGGGGATTACAGTTAAGAATTTGCCATAGATATTGGAGGAGACTTGGGACTTGGACTTCTCAGCAATGCTGAACATGTTAGGACTTTGGCAACTCTTGGAAATGGACTAAATGTCTTTTGTATAAAAGTTGTATATGACTCTTTGGGGCCAGGGGTGGAATGTCATGGTTTATGTTGGTGGCCCCCAGGCCTCATGTATTTGCATTGCACATTTGTGATTGGTTCATTGTCTAGTGCTTGGATTGGTGGTGTCAGTGCTACACCCTCCCAAGAGGTGGAGCCAGGATGTGATGTAATGGCAGGAAGAAGGGGTGTCTCTCTCTCTCTCTTGACGGTTTCCACTTGCTCTTTGCAGCCGCCATGAACTGCGGCCCCGCCATGCCACCCTGCCTTGGAGCCAACTGAGTAGGCACTGAAACCTCCAAAAACTGTAAGAAATAAACCTTTCCTTTCCCAACTTTGGGCATCAGGTATTTTGTCTCAGCGATGAGTAAAAAGTAACTAACACACCCCCTAAAGTCTGCCATACTCACCTGCTATTTCTTTCTGATGAATTGACCATTCCATTTCCAAAGTTCTGAAATGGCCATCAGACCACAGAAAGAATTCTCTTTAGGCTCCTATTTGAAACCAGCAGCTACAGCAATCTGCTGGCCTTGCTTCAGGGCCACCAAAGTTAATTATCTAAGGATTAATAAATCTTTGTGATTGTGGTATTAAAACCAGGGGTTAAGAAGTGGAAGCATCTCAGGTGTGGTGGCACATGTCTGTAAATGCAGCACTCAGAAGGCTGAGGCAAGAGGATTGCCATGAGTTCAAGGCCAGCCTGACTGCATATTGAGAACTTGTCTCAAAAAAAAAAAAAAAGCTGTGAAAAGATTGGCTATGTTATTTAGTATGAGCTCCCCATATGCAAAGATATGGACAACCATTTGGAAGAAAACAAGAGACAATATGACAGATAGTGAAGATCTCTGATTATCTAGCTTTGAAATTTATGCTTTCTTATGTACCATTATGTTCTGTTTTGTTGTGTTTAATTTTACCCCCTTTAAAATAAAATTTTTAAAAAAGCAATGAAAGCATAAAAAAATTAGCAATAGAAGATGAGGAGGCACAAAAAGTGAGATAAAGGATCCTATCAAGGAATAAAAGAAAATTAACAGAATTAAATAAAAGTAACAGAAAAGGACAATCAGGAAAAAAAAACAGAGAACATAATAAATGAAAACAACAGAAAAATAAGAAGGAAAAAGTTAAAAGGAAAAAAGCCCCAACCCCCACAAAAAACCAATGGCAGAAAAAATTAGTCCAAAATATTTTTCTCTGCACTTTTGAAAAAGTGGTTCCTTTCTAAGATCCACAGTTTTAGAATTCAGCAAATCATGGTTTTATCCACCTCGCTTCACAGATGTGGGTGTTTGAGGTGTCACTGTGCTCCAGAGGCCCCTCTGTCCACACACCCTAGACTGTGGCAGTGATTCAAACCAGAGTATGTCCTTGCTCACACTAGTAGATGGGAAAAGCAATCAGACCACTGGTCTCTGTTCTGGAAGCAGGCAGTGGAGCCAGGATTCAAGCAGACTACTGCACATGAGGCCAGCCTTTGCAGATCCAACTGCCTCCAAAAGCTACACACACCAGGTCTGGCTTCTCACCCTGGAGACATGACTCCCTGTTCTTCCCTACTTGAGCTTAAACTTCTGGGGGGTGGGGTCTATGTCCTGGCCACACCCTCTCTGTGACTGTCTTTTGTCCAGTCACTGTGGTGGGTAATGATGTAAACTCTGAAATGAAATTGTTCTGTAGTTGTTTTGTGGCTTACTCCTAAACAATTAACCCCTTCCTGAAATGGTTCCTGATTCAGACTTCTCAAATACAGAGGTACATACACTGGATTTCTTCTCCCGCTGTAATCTAGTGGATAGAAGGAGTCACTTTTGAAATAAAACCACAGGCTGTTTTTGTTTTTGTTGTTGTTGCTGTTAATTTGGTATTTTTTAAACAGTGACTCATATGCAGTGCAGGTTGGCCTTGAACTCACAGCAGTCTTTCTACCTCAACCTCTGGAGTGCTGGGATTATAGACATGCACAACTGTGCCCAGCCCCAGGCTGTTTTTCTGTTTTAAAATAGTGCTGCTGGCTTGATCAGTTGTTTATTCCTAGGGCTGGCAACTCTAAGGTTTACCTTCTCTCCCTGGGTGTCTGCCTTGCCCACGATCAGGTCAGTCAGTCAGTGCCTATGCTCCCTCACACTTTGGGGAAACAAAACACAGAGCAAGTTTGGAGTAGGCTGGCAGCTGAGGCCACAGCATAGAATCTATAAGCACAAAGTTAGCTGGAGGCAAATGTGGCTCCTGAACTTTCTGGTTCATTCTTCCTTTTAAATTAGTCAGGCCTTGGGCTGGGGATTTAGCTCAGCAGCATAAGCACAGGCCTGGCAAGTGTGAGGTCATCAGTTTGATCCCCCCGTGTTTGATTCCTGGTACAAAGAAAAAAGTCAGGTATATTTTCATATCCACTCATTTCTAAATCTATTCAAGACAGTGAGTAATGAGCACCCCTATACAATGTCAGTGAAAACTGAAATTGGTGTTACTACTTTGGAAAGTCATTTGGCAACATCTACCAAACTGAAGATATCTGTGTCCCATAGCTCAGCAGTTACATTTCTTTTTTTTTTTTTTTGTCTTTTTGAGACAGTGCTAGAGTACTTAATTCCTCAGCACCAATAAATAAATAATTAAATAAGCTGAAGTTTAAAATGATTGAAGACAATGGCAAAGAAATATTCCAGAAAATGGAACAAAAAAAAAAAGGCAAATAATGAGTTTAGAGTTTCAAGGTTTTTTTAAAGAGAATGGAACCAAGCAAAACAAAACAGAACAAAGCCAATCAAAACAAACCAGTGTAAGTGACACAGGACTTCAAAACAATAGGAAGTTAATAATGATTATCATAATGCCTCCTGCTGTCTTCAAAATAGTTGCAGATAGCTCTAAAGTAAAAGTCAAACAAAACAGAACATAATAGAACCAATAAAAACAAAACAATGGATGCAATAAAGGACTTCAAAACAAGATAATAGTAAATCCAAAATGATTACCATAATATATCTTATTGTTGAAATATCTGCCCATGCCATTGGATATAACAAAATCAAACAAAACAAAACCCAACCCATCAAAACAATGAAAATTATACAGGACTTCAAAACAAAATGATAGAGAATTAACAATGGCCACCACCCTCAGCAGGATATCCCCCATAGGTGCTACACTGCGTATTGCCATCCTCTGAATAGATGATCAGAACACCAGCTTTAGGCCTGCAAAGTCAATGAAACACTAAACACTGCAAGCATTGAATTATATTCCACCTCAATAGCCATCATCGCAGCCTGTGTTTTTCCAGATCAGCTAGTCACTATGGTGGGAGGGGGCTGGCTTTTCTTGTTTCCCAGCCCCTGCACTGGAAGGGGCTGGCGTCTGGCTGTCCCTGAAGCAGCACCAATTCACAAGGCACCAATGTCCCTGAAGTAGCACCAATTCACAAGGCACCATACATGGCACCAATTCACAAGGAGAGTTTGCTTCTTGGTGACTTCTTGTTCTCTTCCTCCACAGTCTGTGAATGGCACTGACTCACAGGAAATGGCTGGGGTCCTGGCTGTCCTGCCTCAGTGGCCCATCCATGGCGCCAATTCATAGGGAAGGCTTGCTTCTTGGTGACTTCTTGTTCTCTTCCCCTGCAGTCCACTGGGTTTCAGTTTTGTAAGATTAAAAGAATTCTTCGGTTCCTGTTGATTGCATAAAAATGTGAATGTAATTAACACTACTAAGCTATTTGTTCGTTTGTTTTGAGACAAGGTCTCACTACATAGTCTAAGCCAGCCTTGGACTTGTAACAATCATCCTTCCTTAGCCTCCTGATTTCTGGGTATATAGGTGTGCACCACCAGGCCTGGCTTGAACTGGGTATGTTGAGGTGTTTTGTTTTGCTTTGTTTTAGACAAGGTCTTGCTTTGTAGTTCAGGCTGGTACTGAACTCACTATGTATCTCTGGCTGGCCTCAAACTTGCAGCAATCCTCTTGCCTCAGCCTCCAAGTCTGGGATAGTAGGGGTGTACCACCACACTCGGCACTGTTATTTAAAATGATTTATTTTACAATTAAAAATAAAACCAACCAAAAAATAGAAAATATAATGGGATTCCTTTCTTGGAAACTCATCTGCTGTCTCTTTTGACAATGTACTCAGTCTTGAGTAAAATTTTCTTTTCAAAATGTTCATTTTTGAACATTACAGATATGCAAATAAATGATGTACACTGAGCTTCCATCTTACTCCAGAAAGAAAGACTCTCATCAGAAATTCAGAGAACAAGCCTGGGGATTTAGCTTAGTGGCCTAAGTGCCTGCCTGGCAAGCATGAAGCTGTGAATTCAATCCCTACTATCAAAAAAAAAAAATTCAGATAAGAGCGCTTGGGAGGCTGAGGCAGGAGGATCACTGTGAGTTTGAAGCTAACCTGGTCTACATAGCAAGTTCAAGGCCAGTCTAAACTACATCATATCAAACAGGAGCCTAAAGAGAATTCTTTCTGTGGTGTGTTGGCCATTTTAGAACTTTGGAAATGTAATGGTCAACTCATCAGAAAGAAACAGCAGGTGAGTGTGGCAGACTTTCGGCAGCCCACAGAAGAGAGACCCTGGCACCTCGGGACCTGCATCATGCAGTTGACTCAGGGTGCCAGGAGAACAAGGAGCTCCTTCCCTCTCTGGGGGGCGGCTGTGAGCCTGCCGGCATGCAGGCTGAGAATCAAACATCTCATGTCGTCCTGTCCCCCATCCCATGTCATCCCCCTGCCTTAGCAAGTGTGAGCCAGTGAACTGGACATCTTGTGAAAGATTGGCTATGTTATTTAGTATGAACTCCCCATATGCAAAGATAAGGACAACCAATTTGGGAGAAAACAAGAGACAATATGACAGTGAAAATCTCTGGTTGTCTAGCATTGAAATTTATGCTTTCTTATGTCCCGTTCTGTTCTGTTTTGTTGTGTTTAATTTTACCCCCTTTAAAAGTAAAAAAAAAAAAGCACTAATGTTAAAATATTGGAATAAAGTTTGGGGAAATGCTCCATAATGTCCTGAAGCCTTCTCTGTGACCTCTTAAATTAATAATCTGTTTTTCCTGGGGCAGGGGATGGGAGAAGGACACATAAGACCCACAGATGACCGGGGATTTAGCTCAGTGGCTTAAGCGCCTGCCTGGCAAGCGCAAGGTTGTGAGTTCGATCCCCGGTACCAAAAAAAAAAAGACCCACAGATGAGGGTCAAGGGTCCTTAAATCACATATGCATGCATGCACATGCACATACTGCTTTGCTTCCAATCATCTGTTACTTGGAGGTCATCTGTGAAAAAGACGTGGTGTCAAATGACATAATTAAGGTAATTTTTTATTCCAAACAATTGTACCATGGAATGTGCTGCTGGCTTGATATGGTGATCTACAAAATTTGTGGTTGTGACTGAACCAGGCTCATGCTTGCTCAGCACATAAGTCTATCACTAAGATGACCTAATTTGCAAAAAAAAAAAAATGTTTATTCATGATGCAGCAAAACATGGAGATAGTAGAGCAAGTCTCAGATCTGCCTCCCTGAGGATGGGATTTGGGCCACCTACAAGATAAAAAAGCAGAACAGCCTAAGGCTTGCGGAAAGGTGATTGCAGTATCCAGCAATCTGCTCTTGTGCAATCAAACTTCATGGCTCTTCCGTCCGTAAGCATGTTCTGAAAATGACAGGTTTAGATATCTTCTGGGAGTAGAGGGGCCAAAGCCTCTCCAATGTCACCCACTGCCCATTGGCACAGACACAATACAGAACTCCGTCGCTTCAACCGATTTGAGCTAGACAAAAGTTGCCTCTATGTTCCTGAAAAACAATGTAGGCAACCGTTACTGGTTTGTGTGTGTGTTTGTTTGCTGTTTGTTTTTGGAGACAAGGTTTCACTCTATAGCCCAGGCTGGCCTGGAACTGACCAGGACTAGCAGGAGTCCTTGCTTTAGTGATAATGTAAATTAAAACTAAAACAACTATATGAATTTATAGGTGAAAGTTTTAATTGCAAATGAGAGAAAATAGTAAGGGACATTAGCCCAAGAAGCTAACAAAGATCAAGATGGCTGCTTCTCAAGGGAAAGGAAAAACAAGAAGATTCCAGTTTTAGCAACTAGAGGGCACATACTTTGAAGGTGATCAGACCAACCCACACAAAAAGAAGAGAGATCAGTTTTATAGGATGGTGTAGAGGGCTGGGGTCCAGTAATGATGATCTCAGTCTTCGTTTTGTAGTTCTAGAAGAATCCTGATGACATGAGGGATAATTGCAATGACTGTTTTTGCTAAAGGCAGTCTCAATCCCAAATCCAATCTCAGTCATGAAACCAAGATGACCACAGGTTCAGGGCAATGAGACTTTTGAGCATAGCTAAATGTTCTTGAACATTTCTTAATCTCATGTCCTTAGTCTTGAAGGTCGATGAGATAAGCTAGGTAAATTTAGAACTAATAGAACTGGTCTGGCCAAATTTTAGACATTACCTAAATGACTAATATGTGGGACAGAGAAGAATTTGACCCAGAGTTTTAAAAAATGAAGGTTGGGCTTAGTTCTGCTTTTAGTCACCTAATGGGCATCTGTAGACCCAAGAGAAGGCATGGTTTTTAGAAGAAAAATTAAAAAGAAACTTTTAGGTTCAGAATGCCTCAGAAGAAAATGCAAATCATGCTCTTAATGAGTAACAAATCAAGGGTCCAAAAGTTGGTTTGTCATCTGTTCCTGCGTGCTCTCTATCTCAGTCTTCCTGCTTTAGTCTCCCAAGTGCTGGGATTATAGGCATGTGCCACCATGACTAGAATCATTACTATCCAGACATGAGAGGTGTTATCTATAATAAACCTACTAGGAGTCTGATAAAATATTGTTTAGGTATACTTTTTTTAATCTTTTTGCCTTTTTGAGACAGTTTCATTATGAAATTCAAGCTGGTCTTGAACTCACTTTTATAGCCATGGTTGGCCTTGAACTCAGAGCAATCCTCCTGCCTCAGTTATGAGACTCTAAAACTGGTGATTTTTTTTTTTAAGACAGGGTCTCACTATGTAGTTCAGGTTGGCCTTCACTTTGAACTCACTATGTAGCCCAGGCTGGCCTTGAATTCGCAGCAATCCTCTTGCCTCAGCCTCCCCAGTGCTGGAATTACAGGTGTGCACCACCACATCAGGAAAAATTGGTGACTTTTTTTCTTTTTTTGGTACTGGGAATAGAACTCAAGATCTTTTGTTTGCCAGGCAGGTGCTGTGCCACTGAGCTATATCCCCAGAAAAACTGGTGATTTTTAAAGTCAACCAAAAGCAAATAAATAAAAGCCAGTGAGGCTGGGTGTGGTAGCACACATCTATAATTCCAGCACTCAGGAGGCTGAGGCAGAAAGATTGCCACAAGTTCGAGGCTAGCCTGGGCTACATAGTGAGTTCAGGGGTATCCTGAACTATACAACAAGACCTTAACAAAACAAAGCAAAACAGCCATTGAGGCAGGTTAGCCTTGATGGATATACTCAGATTTTCCCTAAGTATCAGTGTCATATGTCAATGTTTATTTATCATTGTTAGATATGAAAGAAAGTATACCTTACTATAGCGCTTAAGGAAATCTGTCTTTCTTTACATCAAGAGTGGCTCAGAAAACCGGGTATAGTGGCACATGGCTGTAATCCTACACCCAGGAGGCTGATGCAGAAGGATCCCTGAGAGCTCAAGGCCAGCCTGAACTGCATAGTGAGACCCTGTCTCTAGAAGATTTAAAGAAAAAAAAGTGTCTCAGTTAGGAAATATCAAGAAATATAACCAAGAATGCTGGTGCATGCTTGTAATCTCAGTGCTTTGAAGGCTGAAGCAGGAGGAATGCCACAAATTCATAGCTAGCCTGGACCATAGCGAGACCCTGTCTCAAAAAAAAAAAAATAACAAAAAAATCTGTTTTAAAGGGATATATGTGCATTGGTGGCAAGGCTGCTGAATTTTTTTGTTCATTTTTTTATATAGTCCCCCAACACCAATCAGAAAATAAATTACTTCATTGCATGCAGAAGGGACACAACTAATACTCTCCCTAGAAAAGGGAAAATGAAAAGGCACGAAGATAGTTGCAGATCTAGCACAAAGATAAGTTCAGATTCTGCAGGCAGTTGAGTAGGAGATGTCCCTTAGCAGAGGCACTGGAAGATGAGCGTATCAAGTTTGGGAGCACCGGAGGCAGCTCCCCAGGCAGATAAATGGAGACTTGACAGGAATACAGGTAGGTGCATCTCGGTTGCCTAGTAACCAGCTGACCACTCATTCCTTTCCTTCATTGCCCTTTAACGATAGTTACATAACTAAAAATTTGTTTCATTTACCAAACTATAAACTCTAGGATGGCAGGTCCTCGTGTATTTCATTCACCACTCTCTCTAGCATAGAGCAAGAACTCATTGAATATTTGTTAGCGAAAAGAATGCACCCGCTGGATAGAGCCTGGAGTTTGGAACAGGAAGAGACATCCGCAGACAAGCTGGAAACAAAGAATCCCGCTGGGAGATGATTAGGATGAGCTCTAATGGGGTCTGTGAAAGGACTAGACCGGAAGGGTGGAGTTGGGCCTCTGGGACAGCCGGAGGGAACAGCTGGGACAAACCTGGGAATGACATCTCGGAGCAGAACTACTAGTGATTGGTTGTGAGAGGCGGTGCCGTTGCACTACGCATGAGCAAACTCAGCCTCCGTACCCCCGCCCTTGTGTCTGCGTGCGCGTGCACGCGAGGTCGGAGCGGAAATGGCGCCGCGGGGCCGCGCGTCCGGGCGGCGAGCGGAAGTGGGTGTGAGGCCGGAAGTGGCCGGCTAGAGCCGGGGGCTGGGCGGGGACCGGGCTTGTCGGTGAGGCGGCAGTGGCGGCGGCGGCTCGGCAGGCGGGTTCAGGCTTCGGAGGCCAGGTCGGTCGGGTGGTGGGTGTCTCCACAGTCACTGCGTGCGCGAGTGAGCGCGCGTCTTCCCCTTCTCCCCACCCCGTTCCCTCTCCCCTTCTTCCCTAACCTCCTACCCCACCCAGCCCCCCTCCTCAGGGGGCAGCGGGGCCGCTCCCTCCGTCCTTCCCTCCTTTGCCTACCCTCACCCGCCCTCGTTTCTCCTTCCCCTGCCCGGGGCAGCCGCCGCCATGATCCTGCTGGAGGTGAACAACCGCATCATCGAGGAGACGCTCGCGCTCAAGTTCGAGAACGCGGCTGCTGGGTGAGCGCGCGCCCGGGTTGGGGGTTACGGGGGAGGCAGAGTTGACCCCCCCTAGTCCTGGGTGTGGTCCGGCCCCCTCACACCTGGGGGAGAGCTGTGAGGGGCCTGGCGAGGTGTTGGGGGCTCCTCTGGCGAGGTAGACGTGGGAGGCAGTTGGGCGCCGGAGGGTGAGGGGCAGAGATGCGTGGGGAGAGGCTCAGAGACGGGATGCGGAAGCAGTGAGGGAACAAGAGTGTGCGTGCAAAAGGACGGGAGGCCTGCGGGACGTTAAGGCAGCTGGGGCTGGAACTTGCGCTGGGGGGCCCACTACCTTCTGGGGCAAGAGGGGACCACTCCCCTCTGTATTCCTCTTCTTCGTAACGAACCTGAAGAGAGCCCTTTTAGATCGGGTCGGAAGGACTTTTCAGGAATTCCCAAGCGTGCCAGTGGGAAGAAGATAGTCCCAGATCACCCCTGACATTATGTCCCACCCCCACCTCTTTTAGAAGGAGCCAGAGGCAAGGCTGAAAGCACACCAGGCTTGCAGACAAGAAAGCGATCTCCCTAGCTTCCTTTCCCCAAACCCTACTGCAAGAAAACTAGCCATCTTGTTAGATATATTTCTGAAGCATAGCTAATAAACCCTCCAACCACACCCTTCCTTATCTCTCTTCTGTGATTCTATAGCTTTTTCCCCACCCTGTAGCTTTTATCTGGTCATTTTCTTTTAGATTGTTATACAAACCCCTAGTCTGTGATTTTTTTTTTAATGTGAAATTGTGGCCCAATTGCTCACATTAGCCTCCAGAATCTGAAGATCTTACTTAGATAACCTTTTTTTAATGTTGGCCTTTTTGAAGATGGGCTTGTGACATACTCCAAGGTAACCTTCTCTGTCAAACTCACAAGGACAACCTGCTTTGCCAAAGCTGCTTTGCCTTTGTAATATGATATTTAAAACATAAGCGAAGGAATTGGGTTTTAGCTTCTAATTTTTGGTGGCCTGTGGCTAGTCCCTTTGCCTCATTTCCCCATGTGTTAGGATGGAATGTCACATCTGGGTTTCACAGTTAGGAAATAAGTGCAGACTGCTTCTGTCTGGTTAAGTGGGAACTAAGAACTAGAAATGCTTCGAGGCCTACAGAAGGGAGAGGGTTAGTAGAAGGGAAATTCTAAATGGTCATAATGACTCGTGGCTTGCAGGCATTAAAAAAAAAAGTGCTAACCCATCACTCGAATTGTATGTTGTGTGCCCTTTTATAAAAGTATTGTGTACTTTTATAGGGCCACAGATTTTTATCTGTAAGACAGAGTCTTACTTTCCTTGAAGTAATGTGTGCAATGGGCAGCACTGTTTCCTGCCAGGACTGCAGTTGCTTATATTTTAGTCTGACTTCTTATCTTAGCCTCCTGCCAGTTTCTTTGCATTTTAATTATTCATGTGAATCGTCCCAGGGTCTTATTTTCATTGATTGCTCTGTACCTTTTTTGAGCAGTGTAGCACATAGGAGGAAGTTGAATTAACTTCTGCATTTTTTACAACTGATCTTAATACATTCTCAAGCCCAGACTGGCAAAGAATGAGACCTGGGTGGTTATGAGCTGATCTACAGGATAAATGGCTGTGTATTTTCAAGTAGAGGCATGCCTCTTAATGCAGGAGTACTTTCACGTATTGTTTTTGTATTAATAACTTGTGATTCCAAAATGTGGCATGTTATTGAGAATTGTATGTAGCTCTGTTTTTTGTTTTTGTTTTTGTCTTTTTTTTCTTCTTCTTCTTCTTTTTGGGTACTGAAGATTGAACTCATGACCTTGCAACTTGCCAGGCAGGCATTTATGCCACTGAGCTATACCCAGCCCCTGTATTTTTCTTTATAAAACTCTTCTTTAAAAGAGCAGATAGTGGGATATGATGATACCTGCCCGAGATACTGGCACTCAGGAGGCTGAAGCAGGAAAATTGCTATGACTTCAAAGAAACCTGAACTACCTAGTGAGACCTTGTCTCAAAAAAAAAAAAAAAAAAGAAAAGAAAAGAAAAAGAAGAAGCATCAGCTAACCATTTCAGGAAGATTAAAATAGGATCTCAAGTTTGGAAGGCTTCAATTACAATACAATTTCCAGGACATTTTTTTTACAAGATACTGTTGTGAGGTTGAATGTTGGGCAAGGTAGTAACTGTTGTCCTTTGTTCTTACCCATCTCCCCTGTAAATTGTGACTTTTAATAAATGGGCTTCAAACATTCTGCTGCAAATTATTTTGAAAATCTTTGAAAAGAGACCAGGATACCATGCCTAGTAGGAAGGGCTTTTCTGGGATTGCAGTAATCCACCTAACAGAAGTCTGATTCTTGAGTTAAGTATTGAGTTTCCAAGCATACCAGTAAGGTAAGGCAGCAGAGAAGTTAAGTCCTGTTTACCAAGGAACTTGCCTACACCAGAACTTCAGCAAGGATGACCAGTGTAATCATAAACATCTATAGAATTCTCCTGTGCTCAGCACCAGAGAACAGTAGAAAAAGCCTTGAGAGCCTGTTGGCAAAGTTAGGGAGGAGTTAAGGGCAGAGCTATGTTGGAGTGGAGATGAGACTGGAAAGGAAGGGTGTAGCTTGAAGGAGAAACCCTGGAGATTTGAAAGGCTTTGCCAGTGTGGGAGCCTGCTGGGAGTGGTCAGCTTCTTCCTGGTTTTTGCACTTCTAGGACAGGGTAAACTGATTGGAGAAACTGTGGTTCAGAGCAGCCTTTCCCAGAACATGTCTTCAGCTGTGTGATAGCCATTGGCTACAGGTGGCTAGTTGAACTTAAAAATTGAAGTGTAGCAAAGTTAAAACTGAGTTCAGTTATAAACTAATTTCTAGTGCTAGATAGCCACATGTAGCTCTAAACTGCTGTACTTGAACAGTACAGATGTAGAGTATTTCCATTGTTACAGAAAGTTCTACTGAAAATGAAAGCATGAGATAATCTTTCATTTCATTTCTTTTTTTTTTTTTTTTTTCTCTTAGATGCTAGGGATTGAACCAGGGCTTTGTACATGCTAGGCAAGCACTTTACCACTGAGCTACATCCCAGCCCTCAGGAAATAGTCTTAAAAGTAATTTGTGGTATATACTTAAGAATATAGTTGCCTTAATTTTCCTTTTGAGGTTGATTTTTGTTGTTGTTTTGTTTTTTTTAATGATGTCTCTCAGATCCTGGTGTTGGATCTTTTGCCCATGACATCCTACTGAAAGTCTAAACTTCCTTCTGGATAAAGCAGAAGTCTTCTAAGTAGTATTAAAAATATATATTTGTTCACAATAATGTTTTAATTTGGAGGCAATTCCGACAAAGTTTAAGGTGGCTTATTCAAAACAAATTGAATCTCACTTTTTCCTACCACACTCTTGGGAAGTGGTTTATTGGAACTATCCATATACATAGCCTCACAAAGGGATAATTATTAATAAATTGTCTTCCCCACAGCCTTCAAAGAGTATGTTACTGATTAAAAAGCTATAACCAACACTGCAAATAACATCATGTACAGGTCTTACCGGCAACACTTCCTTTTTCTTTAGGAATTCTTACCCAGGCCCCCAATTAAAGCAAAAATATTCTGACATTAATTGAAATTCATTGTTATTATATACACACCAAGAACCCTTTCAGCCTTGGAAGCAAAGCTGTCAGCTTAGCTGGAGTCTGGAGTCCAGAACTGAGGAAATGTTATCAGGTGCAAAATGCCATTGATTTTTTTAAGCGCCTGCTTGCTCCTGGCCACGCTGCCACCGCCACCCACCACCTCCGCCTGTGCATATTGTGGGGAGCTGTGGTTGTGTGAGGGGGAGTGAGCTCAGTAAGTCAGCAGTGCCAGTTGGGGTGGGCGAGTACTGTGGGAGGAGAAATTCCAGAAAGAAAGAAATTAAGTCTTGCTGATACCTTGTTCTCATTCCTAAATACACCACATATGTTCTCAGAAAGACAGACTGGTTTGAAGTGATTCGCAATTAAGACATTGTTTAAGCATTTAGAAGTGGAATGTAATGGCTGACTTGCTAAGAGCCAGTTGGTCTTTTTACAGGGCATTTTACTTACACTTTGCTGCCTAGCTTCTGCCCTCCTTGGGACCACTTCGGAAATGAAACCCAGACCTGCAGTAGATTAAACTGATGTCGATGGAGCTCAGTCTATAATCTCAGTCTTTTACTTCCCCAGCGTTCTCAACATAGGTATCTTCAGCTCAGTAATTGTTTTCCCAAAGGAATAAATGGAGACAATGGCTCTTGTTTTCTTGAGAAGCTTATTACTTTTTGAAGTGTGAGCCAGCTTTTAGATTTCTTTGTTCTCCATATTTTGAGATATGCTTAGCAGGAAGACAGACCACTCTTGCCTAATATAATCTACTTTGTAAATTTTGCTTGGAAACAATGATGAGAGCTTTATAAAGGATTTTAAGAGTGACCAGAAACCTTTAGAAGGCCAGGGATATAACTCAGTGGCATAGCACCTACCTGGCAAGTACAAGGTCCTGAGTTTGATTCCTAGTACCAAGAAAAGAAAAACCTTTAGAGTGAGCAGAACTCATTAATTCCTCTAATTAAGAATATAGACTGAATAACTAAAAGAGGAACACATCACCCAAGTGGAGAGTTGGATCTTTGGTTATATTCAGGACAAAGGGTACAGTTAGTGCAAAAAGATTAGATACTATAGTTGCCAGAAGTCTTTTGACTCACCAATATTCCAGAATCTTCCTCAGAAAAAGGAGACCTTTTTTGTAAGGGAATTTTCAGAGTAGCCCTTAAAGCCCATTGAATGAATTCAGTATGTTGCAGTATCTTGAGATGTTCAGTCTGTAACCCTGAGCACCATCCAGCTGGCTTTTTCTAAAATTCCAGGTATCACAACAATCTGATGCCAGTAAGAGTTCTATTTCTCCTTAACTGCAACCAACTGATTCTGAAAGCTACTGCAGTCCCCAAATCTGTCCCAGTCACAGTTTCAAAATCTGATCATCTCTAACTCCATTAAAGAACAGAAAAAGTCTTGGTCAATTCTGTGTGAACCAAGCACAGTGCTACATGCTTAATCATGATTTCATTTAATTTGTTTTCTTGGCGGCGGGGGGGGGGGTTGTTTTGTTGTTTGTTTGTTTGGAGTTGAACTCACAACCTTGCACTTGCCAAGCAGGCCCTATACCGCTGAGCTATATCCCTGACCCTTCATTTAATTTCAAAATGAGCCTGTGTGACAAATAAATAGATCCTTTTTATAAGTGAGAAAACTCTAGGGACCGTAGGGATCATTGGGGAGGGTGTTGACATTAAAACTACTGTGTATTAAGGGCATTACTAGGCTTCTGTCACTGCAATTCTTGACCTCTTTTATCATATGGCACAGACAAAATATGATTGTATTTGTTTGTCACTTTTGGTTAAATGGTCCACCCTAAAGATCATGTCCCGACTGCTTCAAGGACGGAGTGGGGGGTCATTATCACAGCATATCTGTAATTTAGTCATGAGACACTAGTTGGGAAACTTCGCTGTACATCATTTCTGGTTTCATGACAGCTTTGTGGAGTGGGTGTTTAATTCCCATTTTACAGAGAGGAACTTGAAGCTCTGCCACATTTGAGTAATACACATCACCCTGAATCTTTAAATTCTGAAGAGTTTGCTTTTTCTATAGTTATACTCCCTGGATCTGAAATTCTAACAAATTGTAGGAGAGTGAATAATTTCATCTGTTTGGCCTATTAAATGCAGTCCTTGGGCCGGGGATTTAGCTCATTGGCTTAAGCCCCTGTCTTGTAGGCACAAGGCCATGAGTTCAGTCCCCGGTACCAAAAAAAGAAAAAGAAAAAAAAGGTGCTGTCCTTTCCACCTGAACAGTCCTGCCAAGATTTAAAATCTCAGAAGTGCATTAACACCTGGTTTACCAGGACTGACATATTCAGACATGATCCTGGTGATGGTGTGTTTCACACTCTGCAGCCTGTTTGTTAGAGTACAGAGTTCTCTGACTTCAGACTCCTTTGGCCTAATGCTGTCCTTAGCTTAGCAGCCTTTCTCTGCCTAACTTTTGGTGCAACCACAAATAGTAAAGTAAAATATTAATGACCATGATTTGACAGATATTCCTAAGGCAGTAAACTACGTGGGATCGATCTCAGTGACTTTTCCCAGAAAGGAGCTCTGCTTAGGCTACTTTATGCCTCAAAGTCAAAAGTTGGGAGTCAGATGTTTATAGCTTAGAACCCTAAGCTTTATGTGTAGTTGATTTTTCTCAGATGTTGATGAAGTGAGAGTAAAAAATTCAGCTCTTCCTTCCTTCCTTAACTTAAAACCTAAAGGTTAAAGAAAAAAACAATAAAAATGTAGCCACCTAGTAAGTGATGCAGTGTAAACTTTTATAAACTGACTTTTCAACACAGCTAGCCTTCCCCAGGAATATGACTATGAAAAAATACATTTATTTCAGGGCTTCCTTCTTTGGATTTAATATTTTATGCAAGTAGGTCACACATTACTGTTGACGTTTCTTTGTTCCATATTCTTGTTTTCTAGAGATGTGGAATGGTTGTTGGCCTTCATTTCCTTGGTTTTCTGGCCACAGTTCCCAAGTAAAAGCTCAGAAGCAGTTTGAATTTTCATGTAGATCTGTGTCTTTTCTGATTATTCATAAAGCCACTTGATGCTTCCATTTGTAGAAATAGATACCCAGTGTGCACTTTCTAAATCACATGTGGACGGCTTTGAAGGAGCAGGTGGAACTTTGTATGTGATTCATATAGGTCATTTTGTTTTGTTTTCCAGCAGAACTAACATATGCTTAGGAGAGGCCAGTTTCCTTAAAGGATATTGCTTAGCTTCTGCATTAGCTTTTTAACAGTCATAAAACATATTATGCATTCCATTATTTCCCAGCAACCCAGCTTACAATTAAAGGAGCAGAGAGAGCATCCTCATAAAAGACAGGTAGTTAGGAATAGTCTTGAGCAAGTTGGACAAAAATAAATGTGGAAATGTGTATATCTTGTCTGCTAGTCCATAAAACAAAGTAGAATCATTTGAGTTACAGGTAGCTAGCTGCTAAAGCAATAAAGTGTTCATTTGTTTCCCACCATTGGCTTTGAGAAGGAAAAAAAGATACAAGGTAGTTTTTCATTGGGGGGTTAATTGACCATCATTATTTATAGGTATAGGATGTGTGTCATGCTTTCTAGGTAGTAACTCAGTTTTATGAGGTTTATAGGGTCGTCGGAATTGTCCCATTTTGTAGACAAAGAGATGAGAAAAATGAAGATGTAAGGATGTTAAATTTCCCCTAAAACATAAGCCTGTTGGAAAAGCTGAAATTGGAAAGCAGGTGTCCTGACCATTCTCAATAATTCCGCAGTATTATTTTCTGCTACATTTTGTATGTAAGTACTGAACTGGAATTTCAAAACAAAGCTAAGGTAGCGTCAGGGAGGGCTTCTTAGAAGAGAAATGAGTGCTTTAGAGGTGTAAGGGGAGAGAATGATGTATAGGAAGACCTGGAGAGTCTTTGAAACAAACAGAACTTGCTGCTTTGTTTTATAGACCCCTATCCTTTCAGTGAGGCAGATTGAAAACCCTCTACATTATACTTAGGCATTTTCTTGGCAAATATGTTACTTTCATCTCTACTGTCTGTGAAGGATGCATTGACAAAAGGTCATGTTTTGTGGTTCCCACATACATACATGTGTGTGTTCTTGGGGAATTCAAATTCAAAATGAGCAATAACCATGGCAAGAAATTCAACGGAAGATGAAGATCAAAAGCCATGGGTATCCTTCTTATCTTTCTCTTTGAGCAAGTCCAAAGGTTGAGGCATATGAGAAAATGAATTGTGTACTCTCTTCAACAGTGAGTCTTAAGATTTATGCAGAACAGGCTGTCTTAAGTAAAGCTTGGGACCCTTTCCAGGTCCCTTGAGGACAAGCAGCAATAGTTTTCTTAACTAAGGACCTTTTTTTTGTTTGTTTCACAGAAACAAACCAGAAGCAGTAGAAGTGACATTTGCAGGTAAGTGTCTTTATCTCAATCCTATTAAGAGAAGCCACAGTAAACAAAGGAAAACTTTAGATTTTTTTATTTATTAGTAAATGTGCATAGCACATAATGTTTACATTTCTCATGGGAAGTTTGTACATGTATGCCACACATCTTGATTCCTTTTAGAAAATAAAGCTTATGATTGTCAAGTCTGTTGAGATCTTAGATAACCATTTCATGTATTTAATCCATTGACTTTGGACTTTGAGTTTGTTAAACTATGTAAGGTTACCTGCTGGTATCTTAGGAGTTTGGGTTTTATTTTGTTGTACAAAGTTAGGTCTTTTTACTGTGAAAGTACTACAATATTATTGTCTAGAGGCCATCATCTTACTTTAGTAGGGAAACAAGAACATGCTACAGAGCACTGTTCAAGTCAGAGAGGTTGCTGCTTTGTTTCCTGCTAAGATTTGGGTATTGACAAATATTGCTTGTTGTGTGAAGTCTAAAGAATTACATAGCCACCCACCCATTTAGAGCTTGGCTAAATTACCCTAGAAGACTTCTGCAGCTCTGAAGTGCCATCTAACTGTCCTGTTCCCGCCTACTAACTAGCAATGTCACGTTTCCCTCCCAGATTCCTATGTGATGTTACTCAGCAGCAAGCTGCAGAAAGTACACAGGTCTAGAAAAAAAGAAAGTACATACATTGAATCAGTCGGCTGCATAGGACAGGAAGAAAAAGCCCTGAAGGGGAAAGACATATAGATTAGAAAACACTGAAAAGATAACTAACTATATGCAACCAGCTATGGTGGCACACAACTGTAATCCTAGCTCTCAGGAGGCTGACGCAGAGGGAATCACCCTAGCTTGAGGTCAGCCTGGGCTGTATAGCAACTCTGTCTCTAAATAAATAACTACATGCAGTGTGCAGATCCTAATTCCAATAAGACAGTATTTACAGAATTTTTGAGACAATAGAGAATATTTGAACAGTTGACTGAGTATATGATGTTGAGCAATTGTTTTTAAAATTAGGCATGCTAATAGCATTGTGCTTGTTTGCTAAAGTCTCATTGTGGTTATGTTTGTTAAAGTCTTGTTGAGCCAGGCATGGTAGCACCTGCCTGTGGTACATAGGTTTCTTTATTTCCTATGGATCAAATGGATGAAGTCCAGGCTTTGCTTCAAAATAAATAATTGGGACAGGGCATGGTGGGCATATCTAATCCCAGCATTCAGGAGGCTAAGGCAGGAGGATCACTGCAAGTTTGAGGCCAGCCTTGCCTATAGAGTAAGTTCAAAGCCAGCCTGCACTACATAGTGAAACCTTGTCTCAAAAAGACCAAAAAAAAAAAAATCATTGGGGAAGGGGTGTAAATAAAACAAGACTGGTCACATGTTGATAACTGTTGAAACTGCGTCATAGGAATAGGAGTCAGTTATACTGCTCTTCCTTTTTCTGGGGCGGGGGAAGTATTGGGGATCAAACTCATGACCCCACACTTACCAGGCAGGCGCTTATGCCATGAAGCTAAATCTCCCAACTCCTATACTGCTCTTCCTACTTTCATTCATGTTTGTAACTGCAGAAAAGACCAGAGAGATGGGCACTGAGCAAATTGACCCCGTTGCTTTGGTGGATTTCCCATATGAATTTAAAATAAATGTCATTTGAATTGAATGCTTTCTTACCATAGGTCTTTGTGGTCTGCTCTAAGATGGGTGCTTGAGTATTCTCCATTCCTAGGGTAAGCAGTCTTGTTTGCTTTCCTCACAGATTTTGATGGGGTCCTCTATCATATTTCAAATCCTAATGGAGACAAAACAAAAGTGATGGTCAGTATTTCTTTGAAATTCTACAAGGAACTTCAGGCACATGGTGCTGATGAGGTAAGCACCACTCATTTTCCTTGGGGCTGCTTTCTTCCTCACCTTTTGTTGGCAGCTTGCCAGGCATCAAAACTGCATGGCATAAATCACTTCTACCCACAGGCACCGGCCATATGCACAGCCTGTAGGACCACAGGCTGTTGACCTCCTTGCTTATTGTAATACAGGGAAATGTGCTTCTCAGAAAAGATTTTGGCCCATGGCTTGCTTACTCTTTGACTTAGCTAAATAAAGATTCCTTTAATCAAAAGTTTTAATAACTTTGTCAATACCTTAAAGAGATGTGTTTTTTTTCAAATTATAGACTACCAGAATTTTTTTATAAACAATCAAAAACAGTTCAGCTCTCCAAAAATAGAGCAAAGAGCATTTTGTTGACAAGTACAAAAATAGCTGTTGTAAGAATGAGACAGGTTCTGTTCTATTTTTATAATTATTGTCCAGGAAGGTATGTAATTTATGGCTTGCTTAAATATCATCTTAAGTTTCTCTCTGTGTAAGTTTAGCCATGAATAAGTCCCCTTTAAATTTGTTAAGTTAATGCTCTTTGGAGTTGGCCTTGTTAAATATCTCTTCTTTATAACCACTTTAGGGGGAATAAAAGGGAATGTGCAGGTCTTCTAAGATTCTTTTTTTTTTTTTTTTTTTTCTATACTGGGAATTGAATTCAGGACCTCTCACTTGCCAGGCAGGGACTGTACCGCTGAGCTATATCCCTGACTCCTTTTTAAGATTCTTGATGGCCAGGCATTATGCACTGGCTTCTTTCGACAGCTTAAAGCAGCAGGTTTGGTTCCTGTTGAACTATGTTTGCTCTGCAGAGGGCCATTTATGGAAGAATGAAAATGCTCTTACCCCAGAATGTGTACGTTGTGGTTGGGTCTCAAAGCAGGAAGTATGACTCAGTTCCTGAATCAGTTTTCAAATATCTTAGTTTTAACAAACTAAGCTGTCCTTAATCTGTTCAATGAAGACACAACCTTTTCTTTTTTCTGCAAAGCATAGTAACTTTTGAATAATTTTGTAATAGATCAAAGACTGTTGGTAAAGGATTATGATCAAAAGCTTGATAATATATTTATATAAAAACTAACATTTTTCTTAACAAAACATCAAAAACCAGAATCTTTAATGAGTAAAACAAAATCTATAGGAGGGAGACCAAGTCCTTTTATGAACTTTTTTAAGGATTATTGCATAAAAGTAGAAAACTCTCTGTACCAGATAAAGACCATAAGAAGACAAGAACTGTGAAAGCACCCTTGCTTTAGTTAAACTTTAAAATATCTGCCTGGAAAGTGTTAAACATTTGGACAACTAAAAAGTAGTACAATCACTCTTCCTAAACAGTCCTCTCTCATTAAAAGATCTAGGTGCAGTAATAGTCTCTGGAAGGAAAAAATGTCAACTAGATTTTCTTTTATCTCTTTATCTCTTTGCTTTTCCCTTTTCTGACTGTTTCTGTCTCTTTCTCTGTCTTTCTGTCTCCTCCCACTGCCCCCACCAGATGAAACACAGCTTCACATGCTAGGCAAATGCTCCACCACTGAGCTGCATCCCAGCCTGGAACTAGATTTCTTTTGCATTCTGTGCCTTGCTTATATTGTGACTTGAACACATTGCTAAGGGTCAAAGAGCCAACTCCATGTGGGTAGAGTAACAGTCACAGTGGGAGCATGGTGAGCAATAAATGGCTCTCTGCTTTGGTTAAACAGTGACCAGCCTATGATAACCACAGGAAGCTTGTTACCTTGGCACATACCTTTTTTTTTTTTTTTTTTTTTTAAAGACAAACCGCATCTGTGGCTGGAGTCAGCAGGTCTGATAGTGGTGAGTGATAGGTTGCTTCCACCCTTTAACCTGGTAGCTGGTTGAGAAAGAGGGCACACATTTGTATGTGACTCATGTAAAAGTGTTGACTGGTTATGCCAAAGATAGGCAGCAAGAGTTTTATGTGATAGAAGTTCGGCACTGAGTACATCATAGATCATAGACGAAGAGCCTAATAAGCTTGTAATTAAACTATAGTGGTGATTTCTCCCATTTCGGATTTCTGCTTTTTCCAAGTACCAAGAATATGTGCAATACAAAATTGTAACTCAGAGATTGTGTGCTGGTTAAAATTGTTATGGGTATGCATGTTGCTTCTCCCTCTCCCCCCCAAACTTTTTAGAAGTGGTATACGGGACACCTGAAGGTCAAGTATCTGTGTGCTACCCACAAACTCTGGCCTTAAACCCTCCCCTTCATTTCCTTTTTTAAGAGATCCTTCACAGTGCTCGTATGATCACCAACTAGGAACTATATGTGACGTTACTTACTTTTGCCTTGCTGTAAACGTGTGCAGTTATGGATTATTCATGCTTTGTGATCCACACTATTCTGAATTTTGCAGAATAGGAATTTATTCCAGCTGTAGAAAATGATTAAATAGGTGGAATATTAGGAAATTACTATTCAGTGACTATTTGCACGTCACTGCCTAAGGTGTTTCCAAAGAATACTTAAGAATGGGTGCCAGGTAGGCTATAACTCAGTGGTAGCATGCTTGTCTACCATATGTGAGGCCCAAGAATGGGTTGTGGGGCAAGAATGTCACCATTGGCTAAATGGTTTATTCCTTTATTGTCTGTTTGCTTTTTAATACTGTCTAAAGAGTCCACTTAAAGTAAGATGAGTAGAAAAACATTGATGTTCCTTCAATGGTTATTGCATGTCCCTCTGGCACTGTGTTCACAGGAGTGTTAGAAATTGAGTAGAAACCTAGAGGCAAAACCCTGCAGCCTGTTACACTATGGAATATACTACTGAGTTTTAGTATATTGACCTTAATGTTTTGAGACAGTGTCTTACTATGTAATCCAGGGTGACCTTGTCCTTGCAGTCCTTCTGCCTCAGCCTCCTGTGTCAGGATTACAGGTGCGTGCCACCACCCCTGATGTCGGATTCGGTTTCTTGGGAAGGATGGCACCTTCCCTTCCACATCAGAAGCTTGTAATGAGAGTTAGTAAATAAACCATGTCTGTGTTGTGACTCTTAAACATACAAAGACTGCTATATACCAAAACCCTTACTGGCTTGTTGGTGACTTTAATACAGTTTACTTCAGTAAATTCTAGCTTCAAATAACTGCGTTTCTCTGCTTTGTGTGTCTCATAACATTTAAGTCAGAACTATTTTCTCCACAAGTCTACTTCTTGAAGCAGACGTGTCAGTTGTACAGGTGTCACTGGCAGTCACATTGGCTGTGAAAGCATAAGATGTAAAGGGACTCTTGTTATCCCCTTCAAAAGACTGGAAAGTAGCCAGTAGTAAATAGTGGTTTTAGGAAAAGGCCAGGTAGAATGCCCAACTTCTTTGGACCCACCAGTATGAACAGCTGCCTGAAATGTCATTATCCATTGTCCTTTGCCTCAAAATTTGAAGCTGGTTACAATAAACTTAAGTAATTTAAAAGTATACCAAATCATTAGGTAAACGGAAATTATTGCCCACCAACCCCACTTTTATATTTGTTCACCTTGGTTAGTGGTAAGTTAAAACCAATAATCAGTTCTCATGGATTTGTCAACCGTAGGTTCCCTTGGAAACAAAAGATGACTGAGTACAATGCAAGATTTGAAAGAGAACAGAACATCTGAGTGATGTGGTCAGGTCAAGTCTTTGAAAGACAACTCCCAAAATAACCTTTTGAGTGTGAATCTAATTCTCTGAGGGACTTGTTACATGATTTAGCTGCATCTGCTTCCCCTTCGGGTTTCCCATCCACCAAAGGAAAGAAGAAAGAGCATACTGACTTAGAAAGGGCTTGGCAAGTGCTATATGCGTCAGAAAATTATGAAATTACTGTGGCCTTTGAATTAACTTTTTTTTCTCCTTCCTAGTTATTAAAGAGGGTGTATGGAAGTTTCTTGGTAAATCCAGAATCAGGTATGTAGTAACATGACCAACTACAGAATGACATAGAAAGAAACATTTCCTATTGTATTATGGTTTTTCTAGCTAAAGGATTTCATTTAAATATTATTTTAAATATTATTCATTTTACAGATACTTCTGTGAGAGCCTAGTTTCCACTTCTATTCCTTCTATTAAGATAGCCTTTGAGGGGCTCTGCTTTGTCCAGTGTGGTACAGTGAGGTGTACAGAATTGATGTGTCTTTGATTTCCTGAGACAGGGTCTCGCTGTGTAGATTGGGATGGTCTTGAACTCCTGTAGCCCAGGCTGGCATCAAACTTGGCAATCCTTCTGCCTCAGCCTCCCAAGTGCTGGGGCTACAGGCATGAGGCATCACACCCAGGTATGGTGGCACATGCACATAATATTAGCACTCTGGGGTGCTGAAGCAGAAGAATCGCAAGTTTGAGTCTAGCTTTGGCAGCTCATTGAGACTCTGTAGGGCTGGGAGTGTAGCTCAGTGCAGGGCCTGGATTCAATCTCCAGTACCACTCCTTCAAAAAAAAGGAAAGAAAAAGGGGATCTCCAGTACCACTCCTTCAAAAAAAAAGAAAGAAAAAGGGGAAATGTAGCTCTGTGCGGAGGCCTTGGGCATAAAGTGGGAGGGCTGACCAGCATTTACACCCCTTAGATACAGGGGTTTGTCTCAACTTTCTGAGTTATTTAGCAGGGTCCCAAGGTGAGAGTGAAGCATTTGAACGTAATAGCTCAAACATTTGAACATAATAGCTCAAATATTGTGACTCTGGAACCTTGGCTTCCTGTTCTTCAGGGAAGAAAGGCCATCTATATTTCTTACTCTTATTAGCAGTTACTTGGGTTTGGTTTCTTAGCTCCATCTCCTGTATTTCTATGCACTGAAATAAAGTAATAAAGAAAGGCACCTTTGGAAAATACCTTGGAAATGGGAGTATTCATAAATGCAAGGGTTGACAGCAGTCCATAAAGAACAGTAACATGTTAATCCCCACATTAATGGAACAGATGTATCACAGAAATAGACACCAAGATAAACAACAGTATGCTTTTAGAGAAAGCAGGCATTTGAGAAGAATACAGAAACAGCAAATAATGCACAGGTGCTGGAACTTTTGGACATGCTCATCACACCAAGATCCTAACATGAAGAGCTTATATGTCTGTCCCCCATCTTCCACCTGCTCTAAGTATTGCCAGATGACAGGCCCTGAGTTTATACAAGTGTGAAGAACAGAAGAGTAAAGGTAGCCTCTCCCTCCCTTTCTTGGTGGTACTGGTACTGGCTATTGAACTCAGGGCCTTCACATTGAGCTACATCTTTAGCCCTTTCTATTTATTGAGACAAAGTCTGACCAAGTCACTGAATTGCCCATTCCAAGCTTGAACTTGGCAGTCCTCTTGCCTTAGCCTCTCAGCATGTGCAACCATGCCTGGCTTTCTTTTTTATGGGTTTACTTACACAAGTTTGGAAAACTCAGGCAACAACCATACTAAATTGTTAAATTTTCTTCATCCTGAGTATGGCCTAGTTTTATCAGAAATCTTTCTGGAGGTCAGACTTTTAACTGTAGCTTTATTTGCCTCCTTTGTCCCAGCTCTCAACTCTTTTTTTTAATCTCATCTTTTTGTAGTCTATTTGCTTCCCAGTTTCAAGTACCCAATTAGAATAGTGATTGAAGTTATTTCAGACCTCAAATGGTGGTAAGCATTACTTAGAACAAAGATTTAGACAAATCATGCTTTTGAAGAAAGCAATAAAAAGCATAGATCTTAGGAATGTTCTTGTAGGGGGAATAGTATAAAAGTTTGGGATATTCAAAAGTATGAGATTTATATAGTTCTGATAAAATTATTCCTTTCATTTTCCTAGAATGTGAGATGATCCTTAGTGATGTACAGATATTATTGCAGAAACATCTATAGGCTTTTCAGCACTTTATTACTTGATTATACAGTTGCGTGTTCCCAGCCATTTTCTTAGAACCCATAGATGACACACTGTAGGGGGCAGAATGGATTAATGGTCAGCAAACTTGTTCTTCAGTCCATTTTGGCTCATGTGTTGCTGACCTGACATATTCCTGTACATTGTGCATGTCCCTGGGCCTTCATACTGAGCTATATCTCTAACTGCTTTTTATCTTGAGACAGAGTCTTTCAAAGTTGTCCAGACTGGGCTTGAGCTTGTGATCCTACTTTCTCAGCCTCCCAGAGCACTGAGATTACAGATACATGCCACCATTCCTGGATTTCTGTGTTGTTTTAAGGCTTATAACAGTCTCCCTCATCTGCCCCCTTTTTTTTAAACAAACGAGGGAACTGTAGAGGTTATGCAGTTTTCCTAGATCACAAAGTGATGGGGCTGGGGCCCTGGTACCAATTAAAACCAAAAAAAAAAAAGCGATGGCCAGGATTTAGACCCAGTTCTGTTCAACTCAGAATAGAGTGGCAGACACCTGTATGTCGTGCTACATTCAGTAAGTCACTGCTTGTTTGAACAAAGAGTAACCTTACCTGGTCTGCTTTCTTCAAAGAATTGTTACAGAGATGAAATGAAGTAAAATGTTCAAAAACACTTGGAAAAATTACAGTCTTAGACAAATAAAATTGGAGATTCCTGGATCATACACTTGGGTTTTCTACTCTACCTCCTCTCACAAAGGGCTTGCAGTGCCATCACAGGAAGTGTATTTTATTATCAGAAAGCTTCCTCGCTGCCGAACATGTTGGCGCAGTAGATCTTAAAAGGAAAGTGTGGAGGTTCATATTGTAGCTGGATGTGATATATAGTCCCTCACACAACTGTGTTCTGGAACACTAAAATTTTTAGTCAAAGTTCCCAGATTGTTACTTTTCCCCATTCTGTATTTATAGTTAATCATCTTTAGTATTGATTTTTTTCTATCATTTGTTAATTAGCTGTAAGTATTTACAGGAACTTTGTAAGAATAAAGTTTTTTGGGTTTTTAGTTGCTTTGTTTTTTGGTACTGGGGATCAAACTCACATCCTTGCACTTGCCAGGCAGACGCTTAAGCCACTGAGCTAAATCCCTGGCCCAGTTTTTTGGCCTTTTTCAAGGCAGGGTTTCACTGTACAGTTGAGACTGGCCTTGAACCCACTTTGTAGCCCAGGCTGGCCTCAAACTCACAGCAATGCTCCTGCCTGAGCCTCCTGAGTGCTGGAATTAGAGGTGTACACCACCACACCTGGCTTTTTGTTCTTGAGACAGGGTCCCAACATGTAGTTCAGGCTGGCCTTGAACTCACTTATGTAGCTCAGGCTGGCCTCAAACTCTCAGCAGTACTCTTCCGTCAGTCTCCTGAGTGCTGGTATTACAGGTGTGCGCCACCGCACACACCAAGAATGAAGATTTTATTTTGCCTTTATGAAATAGAAATGGAAAATGTTCTACCTGGGTAAAAAGTACAGATACTGAAACAAAGGAAAACCTCATCAGACCCTGGAAAGTTGATACAACTGCTGACTTTTTTCCTCCCTCCAGGGTACAATGTCTCTTTGCTATATGACCTTGAGAATCTGCCTGCATCCAAGGATTCCATCGTGCATCAGGCTGGCATGTTGAAGCGAAATTGTTTTGCCTCTGTCTTTGAGAAATACTTCCAGTTCCAAGAAGAGGGCAAGGAAGGAGAGAACAGGGCAGTTATCCATTATAGGGATGATGAAACCATGTGAGTATTGAAGGCGGTTCTAAAGCCTGAGAGAGGCTATCACACTGGTGCTTAGAGGAAGAAACACTGTAGTCATCCCTTAAACTTGATTGTGTGGGTGCCCCTAGAAGCTTTCCTCATAAAAGTTTTTATGCTATAATGTAGATGATAGGGGAGTATCTAATCTCCAGATACTCAGAGTTGACATGCAATTAAAAAGAAAACAGAACCACTATTCCGATTTCTTCCTACTGCCCATCTGCCCACCCCACAAAAAAGAAAGCAGATAGCTCGTATCAATCAGCAGAGGCGGACCACAGGTCCTGTTACTGCAACTCTTGTCTCAATACTGCAAATTTTGTATAACAAGTGAAATTTTTAAGCGCTATTAAGAATCATTACCTCAGTCCAGGAATGTAACATAGTGGCACAACACCTGCATGACAGGCACAAGGTTGTGAGTTTGATTCCTGATACCAAAACAAACAAACAAGAATCACTAACTCAAGAGTCTATGCCATGCCTATATACAAGTTAATAAAATCCACTTATGGTAGTTTCCACCTTTTGCTACGTAGGGGTATATTTATTACACTGACCTTTGTGGCCTCAGCTGCTAGTAGAGACTAGTGCTGTCCTGGCACCCCAGTGTTTTGTGGATTGCAGGACACATTATTCTTCTTCTCTTGTGGGTGAAACTTACTGACAGCACTCTGTTCTGATTCTGTACTCACTGTCCTGGGTTTTGTTCCCTGCAGGTATGTTGAATCTAAAAAGGACAGAGTCACAGTAGTCTTCAGCACGGTGTTTAAAGATGACGACGATGTGGTCATTGGAAAGGTGTTTATGCAGGTATGGAGTGGACATTGTGGGGGAAACCATGGCATGGTTTGTACCAAAACATGCTGTGAGCATAGGACAGAGAAACAACTCTGTTGATGTTGAAACTTGTTGAAATCCCTACCAAAGAGTTCGGTGAATACCATGGCCTCTGATCCAAAGCTTGGTCATGTTTGCTTTCTTGTGTTTCCTCAGGTTTCTAGCAAGGTCTGCTCTCGGCTGGTTTATTCCTAAGGTCTTTTAAGAATGGACTGGGTCAGATTCTTAAGCGGAGATAATGCCTTAGTAGATAGGGATGGTGTCCAACAGGAGGGCAGAGTTTGAGTGCAGCGCCTCCCTCTGGAGAAGCTCGTCTGCTAGGGAGAGTGACAGGGCTCAGCAGCACACTGTGATTGGATTGTTGGTGCCGCTGGACCCACCTGTTGTGGCTGTGTCGTGGTGTCTGCTAGGCAGCCACCAGCTCTAGGACATGAGAGAGACTGGTCAGGTATAGGAGGTATATGAAGGCTGATTTTTTTTTTTTTTTTGAGATGTCTTGTTCAAAATCTAGTATAATGGTTAAATGTTTTTAGACTTGAGTACTTTCATTCTGTTCCTTGGCAAAGTAATGAGATTTTAAAATTCTGAAACAGTCTTTTTTTGCCAAGTAGATGTGAAGCAAAGGGGTGCTTAATGTGGGATTATGTATATGTAGCCTTCTGGTGGCTGTGGGGGTGTGTGTGTGTGTGTGTGTGTGTGTGTGTGTGTGTGTAAAATTGAACTCAGGATTTCATACTTGCCAGGCAGGCACTGTGCCGCCGACCTATGTCACCAACCTGTAGCCTTCCAAATGGCTAACAAAATCTTCAAAAATGATATATTCAGTTTGACTGAGCACTAGTGGCTTTTTGTGTTTTGGCTAATTAATCAGAAATGCTAGTTTGGGAGTCCCTACGCATAAAAACTGGAATATTGACACTTACAAGCCTTTGATAGTACTGAACTTTATGAAAGTATGTGTATATATACCTCTTGAGTCCTAAAAGTAAGCTTCTAGACAGGCATTTCATGTATTTTTATTATAAAATTGACAGGGGAATTTAAATGCAGTAGATTAGAAATTGGGCTAAATCCAGTCTGGCGAACTAATTATAAAAGCTGTGAGTATATATTTAGATTTGGCTGGAATTTTTTTTTTCTTTCTTTCTTTAAACCAATCTTGTTCCATTTTATTCCAGGAAATATCTTAACTCATTTTTATACTTTAAATAGAGCTTACTGGAGATATTTTTCCTTAAAAGAATCCTGTGAGGTTTTTTGTTGTTGTTAAGTTTTGTTTTGCATATAAATTTAAACTTCTGTCAACTTCACTGTGGTAGGGTTCTTACCTAACAAGGAAAGCAAAACCTGTTTTGTGTTTTTCACACTGTCATGTTCTTCCTGAGTGACCCTTCTGCCATGTGCAAGCCATATGATGTCTAGGAATGTAAAAGGTTGAGGTTGGAAAATGATCTGTGACCCTTTCCAAACTGAGCTATTTTGGTGGAAATGACCATAGAAACTGCACTTTTGCTATGTCTTCCCGAAGATATGTCATCTGAGTTTTTGTCTGGACCTAGAATTTTTAAGTTTCTGGGAGAAAGGAAAAGAATGGCTATCAGCAAGTTGGAAACAATGTGAACTTCCTCATGGTCATGGAACTATCATCATTCATCCGAGAACCTCTGGTTCTCGTCCGTGAACCTCCTAGTCACAGAAATGTGGACAAGAAATTCCATTCCCCCACTCAAGCAGGTATCCTACTCCAGGGCACTAGCAAGTACCAGCCAAGTACTGGATAAAGTCTGGTAGGCACATTTCAGCACTCATTCTTTGAAAAACAACAGGACCAACAGTTACTTTTCTGGAGATTAGATTGTGATGAACTAGAATTCTTTCCGTAGTGTAAGAGCTGATCTGTAACTGAAGAGAATGAAGTGTAAACCATTGGTTTCTTCATATGCAGGAACAAAATAGTTGTAAAGGTGCTATTTTGAGGGTCCTTTCTACTTGTTTACATCTGTGGTTATGTTTGTAGCTTCTTTCCTGAGCACTTAAAATAATTTTGATAAATGTTGCCAAATTATTCTCCACGTAGTGTTTTCTCTCAGCTGATAGTGGATGAGTGCTCATTTCCTCAGAGTAGACTGACAAACTTTTGGATTTCTGCTGTTCTGATAGGTCAAAAAGTGACAACTGTGGCCTCTTACACATAAGAACAAACATCTTTCCTTATGATAAAAGCCATTTGAGCCACGCCCATGATCCTAGCAGTTTGTAATCTCAGGACTCAGGAGGCTGAGGCAGGAGGATCACCACAAGTTCAAGACCAGCCTGGGCCACATAGTTGAAAGCAAGCCTGAACCACATAGCAAGACCCTGTCTCAAGAAAACAAAACAAAAGCCATATATTTTTCTTTTCCTGTCAAATATCTGTGCCCTTTATTCATGTTTCTATTGGGTCATTGACCTCAGTTCTTTAGAAGCTAAGGAAGATTAGCCCTGCATCAATGATGAGAGTTGCTGTTGTTTTTTCTAGTTTGTTGGACTGTATTTTAAAGAGTTTTGTCTCCACTGTGAAATTTATTTTTATAGCATTAAATTGTCAGCTTTCTCTTTTATGTTTTTAGGTGGTGAGTCATAGTTAGGAAGCCCTTCCTACTGTTAAGATTATATAGAAATGTACTTGTGTTATATGCCTAGTGTTTTACTACTTTGTATTTTTACATATGAAGTCTCATAGCTGTTTGGAGTTTCTGCTGGTCTGTGGTTTGAAAAATGTATCCTATTGTTAAGCACTCTCTAATCTCTTCCTTTTCTACCCAAAGTGCTCTGAGAACAGCCAGTGCTCACAGTAGTTCACATTTGGTACAGTTTGTGTTTAACCATCTCTGGTTCAGAGGGTTACAGGTCACACCATGTAGGACAAACCCCATTAAGTAGGCTCTTACGCCATCTTCTCTTGTTTTGTCTCCGTAGGAGTTCAAGGAAGGGCGCAGAGCCAGCCACACGGCCCCACAGGTTCTCTTCAGCCACAGGGAACCTCCGCTGGAGCTGAAAGACACAGATGCTGCTGTGGGCGACAACATTGGCTACATCACCTTTGGTGAGCGGGGTGCAGCGACCCCTCCTGAGGCCTTCATGAGTTCATGTGGCGGAAGGCTTCCATCTGCACAGGGCTGTAGTTCACATTTTAAGGTGGACAAAAGCGGGCAAAGCAACTTCTACTGTTGCCACTGCTGGTAACTGTGGGAGAGTGTCACAGGCTGCTGATTATAGAGAAGGTCAGGTGCTATTTTCGTGTAGTAATTCCTTTCTCTCTCTGTTCTTAAATCTGAAGGCGAAGAGGGTAACTTCTGACGTCAAGATTTAGGGAAAGGCCTCGTCAGCATCGCTAAGCAGCTCGATGCAGTTTTGTCATTTGACATGTCTTGGTTTTTTGCTTCTATTCCTGAGCATGATTCACTTTTTTCTACAGAAGAAACACAAATCCTCCCCTCCTTCATTGCTTCAGCTCCCGGAGCTGGCTGGTGATAACCACTGACAGCTCATTCACACACTGCACTTAGTACCTCTGAAATACCTCCTTTTGTGAAGTTTTAGTTACCTTTGAGCAGAGAGTATACCTGCTTAGCAGTTGTACATGAGTTACTTCATCATATTTCATTAAATCTAAGCTGTACCATTTCTCCTTACATGATTATCCTTGAATTTGAGGTGCATCTTATAATTCATGACATGTCAGTTTAATTGGTAGCATTTCTCTCCGTAACACATGAAATCATGGTAAACTGATAGTCACATGCACTGTAGTTCTTTGAAATGCCTTTATCTCCTGTCACAGGGTTGTTTCCTTTCAAGCCAGGGGTCTTGCTGATAGTGAAATAAGTGGTAGAGTTGGTGCAGCACATAGAACCCTGAAAAGCTCAAAGAAAAAAGATGTAGGTCTGACTCAGTGTCAACAACAGAATGGTGGCTGCACTGATCTAGAGCCCAGCTCCAACCAGAGCAGCTCTTCCTACCTGGCTTATCAAGCAGGCTCAGGGCTGAGTGTGGTAGTGCACACCTGTAATCCCAGCACTCTGAGAGGGAGGCAGGAAGATCATGGGTTGGAGGCCAGTAGTGAGTTCAAGGTCAGCATGAACTACACCATGAGACCTGGTCTCCAAAAGGAAAAGAAGCTGTTGGGATTCTTCTGCCCTGGTGTTAGGTTTCCACAGCAAGAGTGTGGGCTGTCCTTTGGAATCTAGTTTCTGCTTCAGTCCCGAGGACCCCAGTTGGCAGCTTGTTTCCTAAGCCTTTTAGTTTTTTGAGACAGGGTCTCATTGTATAATCCAGGCTGATCTTAAACTGGGTAGCCCAGGCTGACCTCAAACTCATAGCTATTCTGCCTCCACCTCCCAAGTGCTGGGATTACAGGAGTGTGCCACCACGCCGGGCCCTAAGCTTGATTTCTTACAGCAGCTGTTTCCTTGACAGCCAGTTAGTGTCACCCTTCGGTCCACTGAGCTGCAGGGCCAGAGCTGGGAGGTGTGTGGCAGGTAGGTAATAGTTTTCAGCTTGCAAACCACAGAATCCTGGCCTGGAATAAGGACCTAGAGGCGTGACTTGCTTTCAGGTCACAAACACCTCTGTACTGTTTAGCACTATCTTTGGCTGTATTGGTGCGAAGTCTGCGTATACTGAGCCAGAAACGGAAGTGCACCGTAGGCTGCTGTTCTTCAGCCTTGGACATGTGTGCTGCCCCCTGACACCTTGCTTGTTCCTCTGCCTCAGTGCTGTTCCCTCGTCACACCAATGCCAGTGCCCGAGACAATACCATCAACCTGATCCACACGTTCCGGGACTACCTGCACTACCACATCAAGTGCTCCAAGGTAAGGGCCACCCCAGGCCTTGCTGCTGATAGGACTCTTACAGGACTCTTAAGTAGATAGGTCCAAAGGCTTCAAGAAATCATCTCTCCAACTGGGGTGTGGCTCAGTGGTAGAATTTGCCTAGCATGCGTAAGACCATGAGTTTGATCCCTCACACCCCAAATGAAAAAGAAACCATCTCTGACCCAAAGCAGAGGAGCACATGTCTTGAATTGCCCCACTGCTTGCTTCCCTGCCTGGTCTGGGTCCATCCCTAGGTATCTTCTCCTGAACTGTCCTGATGGCTTCTAATGAAAGCAAAGCTGTCCTTGTGCTCGCTTCAGTGCCTGCTGTGTTTACCCCCAGGCCTATATCCACACACGTATGCGGGCAAAAACATCAGACTTCCTCAAGGTGCTGAACCGTGCACGCCCAGATGCCGAGAAAAAAGAAATGAAAACAATCACGTAAGTAGATAGGGACCCCCGCCCTCTTCTGAGCCTGGTGAGAAGAGCACAGCAGGGGTAGCCTGGCACTGCAGGGATCTGGGTAGTGCTGCGCAGAGGCCAGCGGGGCTGAGCCAGAGCTACCAGAGTGCACATGGGACTCACAGGTCTCGGTTCTCAGCAGAGAGTTTCCACATAGCTTTGTGAGCTATGAGAATGGCAGCTATGGAAAAACAAAGGGACTATCTTATCAAGAAGCTGGCCCTCAGGCTTGGGTTGGTCAGTCCTGTCCTTATGGTGTTCCTAAAGAATGGAGTAACTTAAGGGTGTGGAGCTGTGTGAAAAGACCTAGAGCCACTCCTAAGGGCTCTTCTTGAGGCCTGCTGCTCATCAGGAAGGTGGCGACAAGAGGGAAGCTGCGCTTGTGATGGAGACGATGAGCAGAGCTGTAAACAGCATGGCTTTGGGGGCAGGAGAGGCTGGCACAGTGTAGGGCCCAGACAGTTCAGTCTCTGGGACAGGTGCCAAATCCTGGTTCCCTTCCTGGTGACATTTGGGCAGTCTTGTTCTGAGGATAAAGCAGTCGGTGCTTATCTGCTGTCTTAGTGCCTGCTGAATTAGGTCTTGGGGTAAACCAGGCATCTCTCACTCCTGCCAGCCAGTGCTTTGCCAACACCTTTGCGCTCAGGAGAGCCTTTGGTGAATGTGGTGGCTTCAGGTCCTTTCTCTGGCGTGTGAGACCCCTTTTGTCACCTGTAGTTTCTGCTGCCATTGAGAGGATGAGAGAGATGTCCAACTGAATACTGACCAGGGGCTGAGGGCTTCTGGCCATAGTAACGACAGCCATTAGCACAGAACAGTTGAAGGAATCCCTGACTTTGAGCAGAGGCCTTTTGTTACGAGCTCAACACTGCCACCAGAGCCTAACTATGGTGATTCAGCCTTAGCTAGGTCCTCTGCTTATAGACATGTGTCATGTGATAACGGCAGTATCAGTTCTCCACGGCCACTTTGGGGTCCAGGAGAGAAAGAGAGCGCAGTTCCAGGGACACTGGGGTAAACTGGCAGGTATTGCAGCCAGAGAAAGGCTTGGCAGCCAGTCAGGGCCAAAGAGGCCAGGCATGGTGGCATGTACCTCTAGTCTCCGTACTCCATCGGCTAAGGCAGGAGGATTACTTGAGCCTAGGACTTAAAGGCCAGCCTGGGCATTATAGAGCCCAGCTCAAAAAAACAAGGGTGGAAGAGACACTTAAACACACACACACACAAGCGAGGTATGGTGGTGCACACCTGTTATCCTAGCACTGGGAAGGCTGAGGCAGGAGAATCACTGCAAGTTTGAGACCAGCCTGGGTTCCATAGTGAGTTCAAGATAGCCTGAACTACACAGCAAGACCTTGTCACAAAACAAAAAAAAAACAGAAAAACATGCAGGGAGGCCAGGCATTGAAGTAGTTCCAGGGCTCCCTGCACCACCTTTGTCCTCTCTGCTGCTTGTCTGTTCAGGAAGAGAGCTTACCTCCTTAGGGCGGTTTGTGTGAAGAAAGAATGAGTCCTTGAAATAATCCGAGTTGTTCAAAAGATGCATCCTAGGTCTTAGGAATAGCTTTGCCTTTTGTTCCTTGACCTCTTTGGTGGGGTTGGGCCCTGGAAAGGAGAAGAGGCAAACTGTATCTGCCCTGAAACCCTGATCATGCTACCGCTGATGAATGCAATGGCTCGGCCACAGCCGGAACACAGGGTCCCTGCACAGCGAGGCCCTGAACAGGAGTCTGGGAGGTGGGCGGGTGAAATAAGCAGCCAGCTGTGAGGAGCAGGCCTGGCCGAGAGCCATTGTCCCTGGGTGCCTAGCTGCTCATCTGGGCACTGAGTAACCAAACACAGTTTCACTGGGAGGTGGGCGTGTTTGGGTCAGGAAGAACTCGGAGCCGTTGTGTTCCTCTGCTTCCCCACAGTCCTCAGATCTCAGATGTGGGCTGCTTTATCATGTCCGTAGGTGCCAGTGACAGGCTCTGTGTCTGGGAACAACTTTGCTTCTGGGGAGACGGGTGGGCAAGATACCACAGTCTAGGAGCCTGGCATTTGGCCGGGGTGTCATCACCATGTGGCAACAGAAATGTCTTTAACCTTGGAAGTTCTAAAAATTGCTTTCACACGCCTGCCCTATGCTGAAAGGTTAAGAAATTCCTCTCCGGGAGCCCTGGAAGGGATTGGCTGGGTCGGAGGAGCTTGCGCTGGCTAACTGGGTGGTGCTGGGCAGATGGTTGAGTGCAGTCTGAAATTCAGTTCCATCTGAGCTGTCTAGGTACTGGGCAAGGGGTCCTCCCGTCTGCCTGGTGGATGGATGTGTTGATGTCCTCATGGGCTTACCTGTTGCCCCGGAGTATTCCATGGGAAGGAAGGTGGTGCAAGCTGTCTTGGCCATGCCCTGTGGTTTCTGGCCTCTGCCTAAGGAATCTCCCTTGGCTCCTCTTCCTTGATGTCTCTTCGGAGATCGGATCCCTAGTCCTGAGGAGTGCAAAGAAAGGACAACCAAAACCCAACCTTCACTCTTACTACTCTCTGCTTTGAAGGGGGAAGACGTTTTCATCCCGCTAACTCTTGGGAACAGGAGAAGTGCTGGCGACTGAAGGCTGGACCGCTTGCTGCTGGATAATCGTGGCCCTTCACGTTGCACCTCTCCAGGTTCTAAGGGATTCTCCATTTGGGTTCCATTTTGTACGCATTTGGAAAATAATCTGCAGAAACGAGCTGTGCTTGCAAGGACTTCATAGTTCCCAGGAATTTAAAAAAAAAAAAAGAATTCCACTTGATCAATTTAATTCCTTTTCTTTTATGTTCCCTCCCTCACTCCCCTTCCCTCCCACCCTCTTTCCAAGCTGTTTTGCTTTGCAATATGTTACTGGTAATGAATTGCAGGATAATGCAATCTTAACTTGTTTTCTCCTAAGTATTTGAGTTCAGAACTCCTGTATCTAAAGAAATACGGTTGGGGTCATTAATAAAGAAAATCTTTCTATCTTAAATGAGAATTTACTGTGTTTCTGGACTGAGTCCAAATGAGAGGAGGAAAGAAGAAAGGCTGACCCTCACTGCCCTGGGACCTGCAGACCCGCGCTGACAACTGTTTAGTGTGGATCCTGGCTCCCTGGTGGAGAGGACAGCTTGCCAGTGGGCTCTGAACACGGACATGCATTCTGGGAAGCTCAGTCTCTGACACAGCCTGGCAGTCTGAGTGGTGAAGGAGCTCCCGGGTAGCGATGGATGGGTTCAAGTGTTTTCTTGGTTTCAGTCATCACTCTTGGTATAGCATTTCCCAAAGTATGTTCCATGGTGCGTGTGGTTCTCCAGAACATGTGTGAGTATTCAGGTTTGGATCTAATACAGACTGACTGGCCACAGTTCTTTTCTCATGCATTCCCAAAAGACCCTCTGCAAAGCTGCCCTTGGGAGGTGCCTGCCTCACAGCTAGTCTACTGTCTCCTAGCAGGATACAGTTCCTAAAATGAAATTGATCTAAAAACTTACTGAGGAATCACCCAGAGAATGCGGGGGCATCTGAAATGGTCTGAGGGTGGTCCTAACAATTTCTGCCTTCCTGCTTTCCTTTCTTTGTTCTGGGCAAGGTGATTTTTTTTTTTTATTTCCTAAATTTTTTATTTTGAGCTGACATTCACATGTGATTGTCAGAAAGGATAACTTAAAATCCCTTATACATTTCATTTAATGTCCCCAGTGACATCTTGAATGGATTATAGGATCACAACCAGAAAGGGGACATTGGTATGGACTGTCCCCCCTCACATTTCACCAGTTTCACATAACATGTCTGTCTTGTGTATTTGTGTGCATTTTTTCACACTGGTAGCTTTGTCTGACACCAGCAGTTTTCTGAATGAAACAGTACAGGGCCAGGGCTGAAGCTGCTTGGCAGAGCACAGTGGGGCGAGCGCAAGACCCGGAGTTCGGTGGGTGTGTTGAGAAATGGCGACGTGTTCCGCACCCCGTGAGTTACTTAAAGAGGTTTCAATAGTTCATTTTTGTTGTTTGTGACAAGGTCTCACCGTAGTTCAGACTGGCCTTGAACTTGCTACTATGTAGCCTGGGTTGAACTCGAAATCTGGGTGAGCCTTCTGCTTCAGCCTCTCAAGTAATCTTGACTAGCAGTGGTATCTCCATTCATGCGGCCACAGGACATTGCTCTTTGGTAATTTGGAACTCACTGCTCGCCTGCCAGTGGTGGGAGTCAGAGTCTGAAAAGTACTGTAAGTGGCAAAGCCACATTGTTTAGAAAATAGGAAGTGAGGGCAAAAGCCAGTAAATATTTTTATAGTGGGGAATTCTAAGGAACAATCTCATTTCAAGATGCCTTGTCAAGAGTAGGACTATAGATCATCAATCAGTGTTAATGATGTCACCTGTGTACCCTTTCTACCATTGGACCAACATTACCTAAGCAGCTACACTTGGAGTGTTGCTTGGAGTGTTGGTTGGTCATAATTTTGGGTTTTTTTTTTTTTTTTTTTTTTTTTTTTTTTTTTTTTTTTTTTTTTGTACCAGGGATCAAACTCACAACCTCGAGCTTGCCAGGCAGGCGCTTAAGCCACTGAGCTAAATTCCTGGCCCAGGTCATAATTTTTTACCTACATTATACACACCTCATGATTTTGCTCTGTAAAAGTCCCTTTGACAGGAGGGCTGATTGGCAACCCATTCAGGACCCCTTCTGTCTTTCAGGAACTATCCCTATTCACCATTCTTTTCCCTACTCCAAACCAAAAAAAAAAATGCTTTGCCAGTGTTAAACACCCATGCTGAAGCCAGGCATGGTGTTGCACACCAGTAATCCTAGAGCTCGGCAGGCTGAGGCAGGAGGATTGCAGGGAGATCAAGGCCAGTTTGAATTACATAGCAAGACCCTGTTTTTTAAAAAAGAAATGCTAGGGCCAGGGATTTAGCTCAGTGGTTTAAGCACCTGCCTGGCAAGTGCAAGGTCATGAGTTGGATCCCCGGTACCAAAAACAAAGCTAATGTAAACCCTTATTGAGGGTCATCCTTTTCTGTTTTGTTCCCAAATCCATTTTATTTCAAGGAGAAAAAAGAAAAAAACTTAAAAATTTGAAGACACGTCAGTCGGGGCAACAATGGTACATATATTGCGCATTGTCGTTCCCAGTGCAAGACATCTGCTTTCAGTTGTCCAGACAATACCAGCACAAATCTTTCTCTTCAGTGAACTCAGAGAAACCAGTAGTATAGCTATCTTTAACTATTTCCGTAGTTTTATATGAAAGTTATATATAGTTATATGTATATAACTTTATATATATATATATATATATATACACACACACACGCACATTACTTGCAGCTTCTCTCACTAGTGAAGCAGTATGATGTTTACACATGCATGTCTGATTTACTTCACTTATGAGTATGGTCTCAAGTTGCATCCATTTACCTATAAAAGTCTCCAGCTTGTCCTTTATGGCTGAGTAGTACTCCATTGTATAAAAACACATCTTTTTTTTATCCTCAGTCGACAGGCATTTTGATTGTTTCCAGATCTAGCTGTTATAAATTGTGCTGCATAATGTGGGTGCACATACATCACTGTGTTATGATCTTTTTTTTTTTTTTAATTCTTTTGGGAAGACACCCACTAGATCCAATGGACCTCTAGTCCTAGTTTTCTGAGGTATCTCCACACTGATTTCCACAGTGGTTGCACCAGTCTGCATTCCTACCAACAGCAGAGGAGGCTTGCTTTTCCCTCATAGCCCCTCCAGCATTTGTTACTGCTTGATTTGTTGGTAGTAGCCATTCTTTCTGGGGTGAGGTGAAATCTTAGAGTTGTTTTAATTTGCATCTCTTGAATGACCAGTGATGTTGAACATTTTTTCACATGTTTATTTGCTGTTTGTGTTTCTTCATCTGAGAAGTGTGTGCTCATCTCAGATGCCCATATTTGGTTTGATTCTTTAAATCTGGGAGGGCCAATTTTCTCAATAGTAATCCTTTGTCTGAGGAACAGCTGGCAAACATTTTCTCCCATATTGTGGGTTGTCTCTTCACTCTGGTTTCTCTTATTGTGCAAATGTTTTTTCAATAAGGTGAGATCCCAGTTGTTGATTTTTTGTGATAGTTCTATGCAGTCAGGGTTTTATTCATAAAGTCTTAGCCTAGGCTGGGGATTTAGCTCAGTGGCATAAAGCAAGTGCAAGGTCGTGAGTTCAATCCCGGGTACCAAAAAAAAAAGTCTTAGCCTACACCAGTGTCTTCAAGAGTTTTACCTACTCTTATCTTCCAGCAAATTCATTGTTTGTTTTAATATGAAGATCTTTGATCCATTCTGAATTTAGCTTAGTGCATGATGTGAGTCATTTTAGTCTTCGGCATGTATAGAGCCAATTTTCCAGCATCATGTATTAAAGAGGCTATCTTTCTTCCAGTGAATGTGTTTGGCACCTTTGTCAAAGAAGGTGGCTGAGTGTGTCTGGAGTCGTTTCTGCATCTTCTAATCTGTTCCATTGATCTTAGGATCTGTTTTTTTGCCAGTACCACACTTTTTATCACAGTAGCTTTATAGTATAATTTCAAGTCAGGGATTGCTGTTTTGTTTTTTTTGAGACAGGGTGTTGCTATGTAGTTTAAGCTAATCTTGAATTGCCGTGTAGCTCAGGCTAGACTCTCAATGATCCTCCTTTCTCAGCTTCTCGAGTGTTGGGATTACAGGCATGTACCACTGTGCCCAGTTAACCTGTTTCCAGGACACACATGTTCTAAACCTCATCTGGAGATCCTTCCTCTCTGTCAGCACAAACGAAATCCCCTAGGACTGAGGGGGGAGGAGGTTTCATGATGGAGCCTGGCACACCAGGGACTGGACCGATGGAAGTGTCTGGTCTGCTAACCAGATCACGTGATTGGAGGGCCATGCCTAGGACCTGTAGATGTCTTTATGCTGGAGCCATTGCAAGTATGTGGCAAGGTTGAAGAACTTCCATTCAGGTTTAGGTTCTACTGCCTAAAAGATCAGAAAATCTAATCTGAGCCCCAAATAGCCTCACCTTTAATTTGACTAATGCCATATACCCCATAGGCTTCTCACAGGGAAAAAGAGGTAAACACCTGTCACATCTCAGGCATCTGTCATACAAGAGCTTTGCCACTGTGCTGTACCCTCCACCCCTATCATTGTGCCTTCTAGTGCCATTAAACCTTGGTTCCCTTCTGTCACTGAAGGAGCTCGGAAGTGACGAGACACAGAGTGAGGTCCACCATAAGGCAAGACTCATTCTGTCTTGGGATTTTCCAGGCTTTCCCCACGATAGTTGGGCTTTTCCTGCTTCAGTGACCCTTACTGCATAGGGCAGGGATGGAGCTAGCGCAGAGGTTGGGAATCTCCATATCTGGGTGAGGTAGGACTAGGGCAAGCTATGAACAAGGATCTTGGCAGGAAAGAAATTGAGATTATAACAGGAAGTGAAACGGGGTGAAACCAGGAAAGGAAACAGCCCGGCTGCTGCATCTGGCTTGTGGAAGCTGATAACGTGGCAGTTGCCATTCTGTTACCTTCGATCAAGGACCGTCCTCATTGTACCCTTGACCAAACACCTGCTTCCGTGTGTACTCTAGCTGGGTGACCTCGTGGCAAATTGTAGTTCAGGCAGTGCTGCCCCCTTCTGGGGATTACCAAAAACACTACGGTTTCTGTGGCTCCAGCAGCCGGTATCGGACCCAGCCAGCCAACCCAAATGTGGGCCATTTCACCCCCTCTTGGGCCATGCAGGAAATCAAACCCAACGCCTCACACAGGCTGGGTTAGTGCTGTATCACCGAGCTACCACGCTTGGTCCAGGCTGGCCATTTGAACCCAACAAAAACAGGGTCTCTTCTGCCCACACAGCCGACTGAGGGCTTCCTGAAGCCAGGATGCTGGCCAGTCTAGGTCACAGATGTACTGGCCTCATCTGCTTTCCCCCCCGGGGGGGGGGTGAAAAGAGGAACCAGCAGGCAGGGAGGCTGCCTAAAGTCCAGGAAGTCCCACCGCAGCCTCCTGCACTGATGAGAGTGATGCTCACCCACCTGGGCCCAGCCTTTGGGGGCCATCAGAAAAGCTCAGATACCCACAAGACTGGAGTCGCCAAAAGCCTGGAGTCTGGATTGGTCACCACGACGCATGCTCTCCATCAAGAGGGAGAGCAGGGCTAGGACACAGGCAGCCAGATAGTGTCTGGGAATTTGCACTGGAGCCCTCCGGGTGAAAGGCCAAAGGCTGGGGATGAGTCAGCCCGAGGGCTTGGTGGAGATGCAGACAGGAAGCATGGCTGAGCGGGGGATAGGACCCAGCTCCAGCTCCCACCCAGCCCGTCCTCCGCCTGTTCTGTCAGGCCGATGCCACACACAGTGTTTAGACAGCAGCAGCGAGGCAACACAGACATCTTGCATCCCTTGGGGAGGAGGCCAGCGCTGGGAACAGAAGGCAGTCTGTTTACTCCTGGCAGTCTGTTATCCGAGGGGTCCTGCACCCACTTCTCTCCAGACCCCAAGTTGAACTTTCCCAGAGCCTCTGACTTGGTTTTGTTTTGTTTTTGGCAGTCCCTAAGACTGAACCCAGGGCTCTGCCACTGAGCTACATATACCCCCATCTCTTTTTGGTTTTTTATTTTGAGCCAAGCTGTCGCCAAGTTGCCCAGGCTGGCCTTGAACTTGTAATCCTCCTGCCTCAGCCTCCCGAATGGCTGAGATTTCATGTGTACCAACACACCTAGCTCGGAGCATCTGACTTTTGCCCACCAAGCTGGATGGCCCAGGTCTGAGGGCCAAGGCTGTCCCCCCAGAGAGTGGGTTTGAGGCTGGCACTTGCCTCTTCCCCCTTTCTGTTCCAACCAAAGTCCCACCTCTTCAGGACCCCAGACAGCTGGCAGGGCTGGCAGAGCCACTCAAGCTAGCAGCCCTTAGGGCCCGGGTCTCCTTAAGAGCACAGATGTTGGGCTGGAGATTTAGCTCAGCGCATAAGCACCTGCCTTGCAAGCAGGCAGTCGTGAGTTCGATCCCTGGTACCGATTAAAAAAAAAAAAAAAAAAAGAGCACAGATGTCCCTTTGCCCTCTGTGCTCTTCAGTGGGAAGGTTGTTTGCTCCTCACATCTCACCACGTTGCCATTTCAGCCTTGAGCATGTCTGACTTCCTGTTCCCCTCACCCCAAAGTTATTCTTGACACAAAGTGGGAACCTGGCCACCACATGTCTTGGTTTCTGTGCCTTGAACTTGCCAGTCTCTCTTGCTGTCCTTAGTTTTCTGGGTTTCCCAGCGGCACAGAAGTGTCATCACCTTGCATTTCATAGGCTCCCTGTGCACCTTTCTCAGCGGAGTTCTTGCAAAGAGGGGACAGGTATAGAGGACAGAAATCCTCATGGTGTTAGTGACAGTGACAGCAGCTGACTCACTGCCTGGGTGCCAAGTGCCTATCCACCCCGTGTTCATCAGTCACTCGAGCTGAGTACAATGGATCCCCACTGTGAGGTGAGGAAAGTCAGGCACGCGAGGTTTAGAAATCTCCACGTTCATGGAGCTGTGGAAAATAACAGGTGGGATCACAGTGCTCATTCTCCCGCAGGCTCGTGGAGGGAGGACAGTGTCACTCGATGCGGTGACCCCACCGGTGTCACTCCATAAGCATCCCCACAGCACTCCCAAGAGCTTGTCCCTCTTGCTCCCGCATAGGGGGAAAGCAGGCCCAGCGGCAGCTTGCGTGCAGTCACATCATCAGAGCACATGTGCCGCATATGTGGCCCAGAACTTGACTCAGTAATCGAGAAAAGCGCCAGATGCCCCTGGATTCTGGAAGGCGAGGCTGGCTTTAAGAGCTGAAATACCCATTGGGAGATGGGACAGTGGAGATTCTCGAGCCCCAGACATCTGGTCACTGCCAAGATCTCGAACAGCGCATGCTACCCTTTGGCACAAGCTGGCCATGCAGTCCCGGCCACTCTGAGTTAAAAGGCCCATAAAATAGAGATGTATCTGAGGCAGGAGGTAGGGCGGGCAGCAAAGTCGATCATTATTATTCATTAACTGGAGTGCATCTCCCAGATTTGCAGGGCAGTGGCAGCAGGCGAGTGCTTCTAGCTGGGGAGGCCACCACCTAGGGAAGGAAACCACTGCCTGGGTGGCATAGTTTAGCTGATGGCTGAGGAGGGGTCACTAGTACAGGATGGGGAGGAGGCTGTGGGGGCCAGGAAGAGTGGCCTCTCGGTGGCTGTGGCTCACACATGTGCCAAGTCCCACCCCCCTGGGGGCGGAGCCAAGGCTGAGCCTGGCCAGCATCAGCAGCTCTCTCGGTCCCTCCCTCCCGGAACCCAGGCTGGGGCAGAGCAGGGCAGGCAAGCCTGGACCCTCCTGTCCGGTGAAGGCACTCACTGGCCGGGGCACCAGACATGGTCTGAAGCCCTGCAAGGCTAGAGGCTGCAACCCTGACTCTCAGGGTGGTGAGGGACACCTGTCCACCACAGCCATGTAAGTAGCTACCCCCTCCCCCTTGCTCCTCCCCAGCCCAGATCTTGAGGAGGCCACTGCACTGGCCCAAGTCACCAGGCCCTCCAGGTGACACGTGAAACAGCCGCCCACACCCCACTGGGACATCGCGCATGGGAGCTGATCCTTTTCTTGTTCCTGGGGGAGCCCACGGTTCACTTGAGGGGAAGCCTGGGAGTTCACCCCAGGCCAGGTTTGGGGTAACACCAAATCTCATGGGGTTTAATAAAGTTGACAGTGCTCGGAGGAAGGGGAACAGAAACCGGGAGGCCACTGGAAAGGTTAAGATGTGCTAAGTTGCGGAGACAGAGGAAGAGGGAACCAGCTGAGGGGAGGGGAAAGGAACACAGTGGAGCCGCAGGCCCTGGGGGAAGCTGGGAGGGAAGGGAGGCAGCTCCCTGTGCTCCCTGTGGCTGGTCCTCTGACCCAAGGCAGGGGCTGTGAGGGTAGGGGAGAGGGGAGAGGAACCCCTTCCTTATTGACTCTGACCCTAGCAACTGCAGCTACTCCCATTGAGAGGCAGGAGCTCCCACAGGACCAGGACCCCTGTCCTGCCCCTGCGTGTGGCTGTGCCATGAGAGCAGGGAGCCCAGTGGAGGGAGGGCCCGGGACAGATCAGGGCCGCAGGGAGGCCAGACCCTGCCCACCAGCTCCTGGTCCCTGTCCTCTGACCCTGCCTCAGCTCCTAGAGGCCTAGGGGTCCCCTTCTGGCAGCTGGCACCCGCACCTTCCCTGCTGAGCAACCCACCACCGCCCCTTCCCTCCCACTCCCAGGAAGGGCCTGTTGCTAGTGTAGAACGGACGGACGAGTCAAGTTTATGGGCTGGAAGTCCTACCCAGAGGCTGCTCACTGAGCTGTGACAGGCTGTCTCGGGCACAGGGAGGGCACCTCATTTGTGCCCCAGATTTGGGGGACCACATGGCATCAGCCAAACCCCATCCTCTCGGTTCAGTCATGGGCCTCAGCGGATGGGGCAGGAATGCCATGGGCGGGTCCGCCTTTCAGTCTAAACAGAGGGGGAGCGCAGCAGCCTGCCTGTGGGGACCATGTCGAACTGTCCCAGGGCAGCCACTGCTCAGCTGACATGCAGGGCACCCCTGTTCCCACACAGGCCATGGCTCACGGTCCACAGGTCTCCCGATTCACACGAAGCCCCATCCTAACCAACTGCCCTCCTCCATCCAGGCCTGCCAGCTGCCACTGCCACGCTCTCTCATGCCAAGGCCCATGATGACACCCAACAGCACCTGGGAGGTGCCTGGACCCATTTCCCCGGGGGCCCTGGGGCTCTCCCTGGCCCTGGGCAGCCTCATTGTTGCCGCCAACCTGCTCCTGGGCCTGGGCATCGCCTGGGACCGCCACCTGCGCAGCCCACCTGCCGGCTGCTTCTTCCTGAGCCTGCTGCTGGCCGGGCTGCTCACAGGGCTGGCACTGCCCATGCTGCCAGGGCTGTGGAGCCGGAAGCGCCGAGCCTATTGGCCCTGCCTCCTCCTCCACTTGACCCCCAACTTCACCTTCCTCTCTCTACTTGCCAACCTGCTGCTGGTGCATGGGGAGCGTTACGTGTCAGTGCTGCGGCCGCTCCAGCCCCGTGGGAGCACCCGGCTGGCCCTGCTCCTCACCTGGGTGGCCCCCCTGCTCTTCGCCAGCCTGCCCGCCCTGGGTTGGAACCGCTGGAGCCCTGGTGCCAACTGCAGCTCCCAGACTGTCTTCCCAGCCCCCTACCTCTACCTTGAAGTCTACGGGCTCCTGCTGCCTGCCGTGGGGGCTGCCGCCCTCCTCTCTGTCCGAGTGCTAGCCACGGCCCGCCGCCAGCTGCAGGACATCCGCCGGCTCGAGCAGGCAGTGTGCCGCAACACACCCTCTGCCTTGACCCGGACCCTCACCTGGCGGCAGGCCAGGGCCCAGGCTGGGGCCATGCTGCTCTTTGGGCTGTGCTGGGGGCCTTACGTGGCCACCTTGCTCCTGTCAGTCCAGGCCTATGAGAAGCGCCCACCCCTGGGGCCTGGAACTCTGTTGTCCTTATTCTCACTGGGGAGTGCCAGCGCAGCAGCCGTGCCCGTGGCCATGGGCCTGGGTGACCAGCGCTACACAGCACCCTGGAGGGCGGCTGCTCAAAGGTGGCTGCGGGGTCTTTGGGGAAGAGACTCAAGGGACAGTCCCGGCCCCAGCACTGCCTACCACACCAGCAGCCAAAGCAGCGTTGACCTGGACTTGAACTAGCAGAGGGGCCACTTCGGATTCCTACAAGCTTCCCTCCCCTCAGCCTCCAGGCGCCTTCCCAAGGTCCCCATCTCTCTGGAGCAGAAACTGCCCCACTGCACCTCACCCAGGGGGCATAAAACTTCTCCAGGCCTTCAAAGGGTGTTGCTATCCACAGTGCAGAAAGGTTCTCAGAGAGAACCCAAAGGCGGCCAGGGACCCAGCAGGCCAGCAGCTGGCAGTGTGAACAAACCACCGGGCGGAGGGCGCCTCGAGAACCTTGACCTCAGAGCAGCACCTGGGGAGCCTCAGCCCGCGTGGCCTTCGCTAGTTCCTCTTTGCGTCCACAAATCCACACAGACACTGCCTCTGGGAAGTATATTTTATTTACATTTTTAAAATCTGTAACTAGTATCTCTTCCTCCTTTCCGTCCCCAGTGACTTGGGAAGGGAAAGAACGGGAACCTCAAAGACCTACTCCCCACATACAAATATTTACCCCATGGCTCACACCAGCAAGTGAAGAAGAGTCGCCCTCCCTTGAAGGGCCTGGGCCAGGCGAGGGGACAGAGGGCTGCAGGGTGGGTCTAACAAGGAGAAAGGGACAGAGGGGGAATCGGCTGAGGGGGGAGGGTAATCCGAGTCCCCTCCCCTCCTCTACCCCCCCGTACCCTGCACCCTGGCTGGTAGGGGGGTAAAGGGACAGTTCTCCCTTCATCCCCTCCACCCCAGACACCAAGCCTGATGCTACAGCCACTAACGGTCAGGTCTCTGGACACAAAATACTTTCGCTTTATGGTCGCCTGAGGTGGTCACCACCAGAGAGGCATCTCTGTGGACAGAAAGCACGGGATGAAGGGAGTGAGCCGCCTGGAGTCCAGGCCCAAGTCCACTACCCCAGGGTCCGACGTGGCTCCTCTGGCACACCTGCCACCCTAGGTCCCCAGTGCCGAGCACCATGGTTGCATCTGTGCAAACAGCACACAGCAGCAGAGCTGAGGGGGCCAAAGGAGCCTCCGCCTCCCACCTCCATGGCTGAGATGTGAGATGGCTGTGTGCGTGTGCGTGTGCGTGTGCGTATGCATGTGTGTGTGTCACTGCCCACCACTGGGACGGGCCTGGCTCACAGGAGTGGCTACTCAGGCTTCCCAGCACACCTGCCTCCCAGACTAGAACCAGGCCTTGGGTCTCCACTTGCCTAAGGACCCCCTCACCCCAGCCCCCAGAGGCCCGTGCTACTCCGCTTTGCAAATGCACAAGATCCCAACCCTACCCGCTGCACTCACTTGCTGAGGGCAAAGTCCAGGATCTCAGCAGTGTGGCCCCGGTAGTCGGTGAGCAGGCGGCCAGTCCGGGCATCCCAGAGGCGCACGATGCCATCTAGGCTGCAGGTGTAAACCACAGCGGTGCCGTCCTCCCACAGCAGCTGCACGATACCCGACTGCACAGAGGACAACAGGGGCAGCGCAGAGCTCAGCAGTGGGAGAGGGCTGGTAGGGGGGAAGTGGGGACAGTTCTCCCTCCATCCTCCTCCACCCCAGCACTCCCAGCACTCAGGGAGGGACAAAGGGAGGGAAGGTCACCGTGAAGAACCACATGGGGGCAGGTCTGGGCTTCCCTACGGCCACAAACATGACCCCCTACCTGGTGCTGACACTGGTGCCTGAGGGTCTGCGTGGACAGGTCATAGATGGCCAGGGTTCCGTCCAGGTAGCCAACAGCTGCCAAAGGCATCCTGAGCAGTGGGGAGCACCAGAACAGCGTCTGAGACCCAGGCGCGCGCCTCTCGCCTCTCTGCTCCCCCAGCCCAGGACCCCCGACAAGCCTCCCTCTCCCCGGTCCCTCTGGTCTCCAGGCCCAGGCCCTGGCTCCCACTCACACGCTGCAGAAGCCCAAGGACTCCACCGAGTTGGACTCACTCTCTTCCCCTTCTCCCAGGTTGGGCTGGGAGGCCACGGTCTCTGGTCTAAACACGCCCACCACCTGTCAGCAAGGAGATGGGGCACAGGCCAGATTCTCAGTGCCCCACAGAGCAAAAGCAGCAGGAGTGAAAAGGAGAGGGCAGAAGACTCAGGAAAGCAGAGGCCCTCAGCGGGCTCCCAGCCCACTCACCTTGCCGGTGGTGGCACTGACCAGCTTGGCCTGGCAGTCCACAGAGCCTGTCAGGATCAGACTGCCATCCTGATTGGTAGCGACACAGGTCAGAGGGCCTTGGTGACCCTCGGTCCCTGTGATGAAGCAGAGGAACAGATTAGGCACAGAGCCCTGCCCCTCATCACACACTGCTCCCACAGATTCCCCCCTCTGATACCTTTCAGTACGTGGATGGGGTTTCCCTGCTTCAGGTCCCAAATCCTGATGGTGCCGTCCTCGTAGCCCACCACAGCTCTCTTCCCTAAAAGGCCGCAGTGCAGAGGAGACGCGTCAGACCCCAAGCAAGGGCATGGAGGGTGGGGAGGAGAGGAGGAAAGATACAGACACTGCCCCAGGAACTACAGCTGCAGGCTGTGGGCCCCAAGCAGGCCGAGTGTGCCAGTCTGGGCCCAGGAGGAGCTGGGGGGGTGCGTAACTCCGATCCACCTCTGCACCCAGTAAGTTGCGCTCAACACTCAACAGTTGCGCTCACCATCAGGGAGGACACGGCCACAGGTGGCTGGGCAGTTGGGGCCCTGGAAGGTCTTGCAGTCACCATTTGGGACCTTCCACATCCAGGTGTTGCCATCGGCCGTGCCCGCCAGGAGGACAGGTGCCCGAGGGTGCCACTCCATCCACTGGGCAGAGAGGAGGGGTTAGCAGAGAGGCTAACCTTCCCTCCCCACCTGGCAGCCTCCACATAACCCCCGACAGGGGCAGACGCTGCTGCTATACTTGGGCAATACTGGTGCAATGGAGGTGGCCCTGAAGCTCTCCTCCCTACCTGAGGCTGTGCAGAGTTGAACCCCACTCTGAGGATCTCACCTCCAGGTCTCCTGCTTCAAAGGACCAGATCTCCTCCTTGGTGTCCACCTGCCACACTTTCAAGAGACCACTCATGTCCCCTGTGGCCACCAGGGTGGAATCATGGCTGAAACCAGCACAAGTCACAGAGTCTTTATGGCCTGCAAAGAAAATATACATAAGTTAGCTAGTTTGGGGGACACATGACCCAGCCCAAGGTACCTGGACCCCTAGGAGGTCCCCATGGTGACTGCGAGACTTTTCCCCTAGGGAAAAAGAGGCAAGTGGGTCCCAGCAGAACGGGTGACCAACTTCTCTGCATGTCTGAGAGCCAACAAGAGATATACATCTCCGCAAGACAGAACTGCTTCTAGCCCCGACTCAAGCAAGCCCAGCCTCCTACACCCCATTCTACACCCTACACTTCTGCCTGAAACCCCACTTCCTTCTGCCCACTTTCCCCTACACCTCTCAGCCCTTTCCTAGACTCCCTCTAGGAAATGTGCCTGTCCCTGTGCCTAAACAGCTCTGTCATTATTCTTTGTGTTCCAGGGGCCCATGCCAGAGCTGGCACTAAACAGAGGTCAGCATGGGGCTGTTGGAAGGATGCTCGACCATGCAGGCTGCCCCCTTTGATCTCTAAAGCCACATGAAACCCCCCTCCCAAGCCCCGCTCACCTGCACACTCAAAGAGCAGCTCCCCATCGCTGAGCCTCCACACAAAGGCTTTGTCATCTTCACCCCCTGTGACTGCCAACGTGTTGGTCTTGGGGTCCAGGCTCACACAAAACACAGATGCTGTCCCAAGACATAGGGTGAGTTTTGTCCTTTCAGGACCTTCAGGAAGCCCACCCCTTTCACACCAAACAATGCCTTCCCTCCAGAAAGTGAAGGATGCAAACGAGTTCTAGATTTCAAGCATGAGGCTGTTAGTGAAATCCTTTCCCAAGCCTGCTGAGTTCCGGGTCCTTCTCCAGGGCAGATCCCTTACTGTTCTCATCCCCTACCCCCTCCACACACACACACAAGGTGGGTACTTGTACAGGGCTTATAGCTGTCACTACAGGATGCCACCAGGCTCACCCCAAAGAGAGCTTCTGGTGAGATTACAGAAAGTATACTCAAAATGTATATATATTTAAGTACTTGTTTTTGGTTTTGATTTTGCAGACTGAACCCAGGGCCTTCACACTGAGCTACATCCTGGCCTATTTCTACATTTTATCTTTAGACAGGGTTTTGCTAAGTTGCCCAGGCTAGACTCAAACTTTCAACCCTCTTACCTCAACCTCACCCTTACAGGTATGTGTCACTATGCCAAAAACACACATTTTCAAGAGACCACTCATGTGCCCAGTGGCCACCAGGGTGGAATCTATATCAAAAACTATATCAAAACCATAAATTACTTCTAATCTCCCTTCAGTTGACTTCAACTTTCATCAAACATAATTTTTAAAAACAAAACCAAAACCCAGAATGGTTTATAAGATAGTGACACGCTAAGAGGCAGAGATGGGATCTGAACTCGTGTCTCAACTGACTCTGGCACCATTTGACTACACCATGAGCTCTTGCAGGACAAGGCCGGCAGTTTTCCCGTCTCTCACGAGGTCTGCAGATGGCAAAAGTGCCATGCTCAAATGCCTACCTGACGTGAGTTAAAGCGTTCACCTCAGAGGCCTACCTGAGTGCAATGCAAAGGTGACCTCACTGTCATCGGGGCCCTCCATGCTGCCGACCACTCCTTCTTGGGGTTCCAGAACCCAACCCTCCTCATTGCCCTCTTCCTCTTCTTCCTCTTCCTCAAAGTCCACATCTTCCATCTCCTGGGCCAGATCATCTGCTTTGGGAAAGGTGTTAAAAGGTGAAGCTCAGGAGGCATAAGAGGGCTGGGGAGAAGCCTAAGGAGACCAAGGCTGGGGAGGTCTTGCGGCCAGAGGCCAGAGGCAGGGTCGGATAGATGGGGTGTAACGGGAGCACGAAGGGCAGGACGGGGTGTGCGTGGGGGTAGGATGGGAGGCGAGGTCTCAAGACCTGGGGCTGGCCCGGACCGTGTGGGTAGGAAGGGCCGAGGGCATGACGGGAAGGGGGTGTGTGAGGGGAAGGGCCAGGGGAGGCGTCAGGGAACCCCCACCCTGCTGGGCCTGAGAACTAACGTAGGGGTGGGTTGGGGGCTGGGAGAGGGATGTCGGCAGGCGTGACTTGGTGGGGTGTAGTTGGGAGGGGGAGACGCAGGGGTCAGAGGCCAGGGGTGAGCGCCTCCTGTCCCATGGCCTGAGCAGTGGCAGTCCTCACCAGGGTCTGGCGGGCCGGGATCCAGTTCTACCACCTCGATAATCTCTTCATCACCATGGAAGCTTAGGGTCTCCAGCGGGGGGGTGTCAGCGGCGGCCCCGCTGTCCGATTCGGACTCCATGCGGCGCAAGCGGCTGAACCACTTCTCTGGGCCCAAACGCCTCCCAGAGTCAGCGCTGCGCGACGACGCGGAACTCGAGTCCCTCCTCCCGGGAGGAAGTAGGCGTAGGCGACTCCCAGGCAGGAAGAGCGATGGCCACTCGACCAATAGCGACGACAGTTGTCTGGCTGGAGCACCAATCACGGTCTAGAGTTGGGAGACGGGGCTGGCGCGTGTCGGGGAGAGCCCATACTCCGCCTGGCCTAACTCCGCCCCTAACAGGAGAGAAACAAGCGAGCGTGCGCGCCTACAGGTCTCCTGGGAAGAGTAGTTCTCCCGGGCCTGATCCCATAGGCTTCTGGGAGGTGTAGTTTCTGGTCTGTAGGGAGGGCGGAAGGAGCGGGGGAGGCCCCTTACGCAAACTACAATTCCCGGCGGGGAACGCGATGAAAGGGGGCGGGATCTCAACATGGCGGCGGTGGTAGCTGCTACGGCGCTGAAGGGCCGGGGGGCGAGAAATGCCCGCGTCCTCCGGGGTAAGGAGAGGGACCCCGGGGAGGGTAAAACTGCAAGAGATCCCTTGTCTATCACATCTGCCCGGCTGCTGCAGGAAGTCAGGGCTTCCAGTTCCTCCCTACACCTCTCTTCAGAATCTTTAGTAGAGAGTCTGGGGGTGAAAGATGCTCTGTAGAGGTCACCCAGTCCATTCCACTGCGTTCGGCTTACACGACACTTCAGGGGTCCTGTAGCAAATGAGAGCCCTGAGACAGTCTTTAGACTCCCGCGCTCCAGGTGTTTCACACTCACCGCAGTGCAGAGGGAAGAGCCCATAGCTTCTGAAGGCTTGGATTCTAGCCCTGGGTAATTAACAGTTTGACCTTGGGCGAAGCTGTTTGTCTCTCAGTGCTTCAGTTTCCTCTTCTGTAACAAGAGGGGATGGAGGAGACGGCCTTTAAGCTTCTTCCCCCGTGCCAAAATTCTGTAGTTTTAAAACCTTCCCCGGATTTTCTTCGTACGTCTTGTGTGAGTCCCTCTGCAGTCCTTCCCATCCTGTCGCCAGAAACGAGGAACAGCGAAGCTCGCTCTCCTGGAACCAGGGTGATGAGCCCGCAGTGACGTGGAAGTGGCATCTGAAAGGTGCTACCTCGATGGCGATTTTCCCGTTTCCCTATGGATTCTCCCTAGCACTTGTTACTCCAAACTGCAGTAACTCCCTTTCCTTAGATCTCAGCTGCTCCTCTCCAACCCTTAGCCACCTCCTACTGACTTTGTCATCTCCCTTGCTGACCTTCCTTACCTCCATTCACAGGGATCCTCTCGGGAGCCACAGCTAACAAGGCTTCTCAGAACAGGACCAGAGCTCTGCAAAGCCACAGCTCCCAAGAAGGCAAGGAGGAACCTGAGCCCCTATCTCCTGAGCTGGAGTACATCCCTAGAAAGAGGGGGCGGAACCCCATGAAAGCTGTGGGACTAGCCTGGTGAGTTATAACTATCCTTTTCCCCACCAATACTGGTACACCCAGAGGTGGGCAGGACTCTTGAATTTCTCGAAGTTTCACGTGGTGAATCCAAGGTTGTGGAAACAGTATTGCTGGCTTCAAGGAATGAAATTTCAGGAGTAGAGAAGGGGAGGTCAAAAAAATGTGGAATTGGGGAGACTGGGTTTTTTGTTGGGTGAGCTGATCTGATTTGATTCATATGTGGCTCCCTGGCCTCATCTTCCCTTTTGAGAGCTTAGAATGAGGACCAAATCCCAGTAATTAGTTAATCAAGATCATGTGAAGTTATACTAGTTGTGTAATAGCTAGAAATTGTTCTGTATATTGTTATTTGGCTCTGGTTCCGGCCTTACTACATATTATTGGTCAATATTAAAGGAAGCAGTACTTTACCATGTACAGTAGTATTTTAGACCTTCTGAGACAAACACTACACCCGCATTTCATGGAGGAGGAAAGTGAGGCTCAGGTGGAATTCACAGTGGGTCTTCTGATTCTGTGTTCTTTCTGCCACAGCAAGGCAACCCATGCTAACTGTTACTCAGATTAAGAGGAAGAAGCCAGACACAGTCATACATGCTCCTAATCCCAGCACTCCAGAGGCTGAAGCAAGAGGATCATGAGTCTGGGAGAGGATATGGAGCAATATAAATAGATGAACTTTTTCCCTGACTTGGAGAAGAAAAGAGGCTGGTCTGCCTAAAGAATCATGCACAGGCTACACTGGACCTTTTGGGCCATACCTAGGAGTTTGAACTTAGCCAGGAAGGAATGGAGAGCTGTTACGGGTCCTTAAGCAAGACAGTAATGGTCTTTTTTGCCCAGGCCCTCCCAGCATAAGGACTAGTAGATAAGAGCTGTCCCAACATTTGCACAATTGGCAAAGCTGGAATGACTCCCCCCAGCTCCTCTGGCTCTAGCCCAGCCCTTTCCCAAACCCCATGCACATCTCCCACCCCTAGGGCCATCGGTTTCCCCTGTGGTATCCTCCTCTTCATCCTCACCAAGCGGGAAGTGGACAAGGACCGTTTGAAGCAGATGAAGGCTCGGCAGAACATGCGGGCATCCAACACGGGCGAGTATGAGAGCCAGAGGTTCAGGGCCTCCTCCCAGCATGCCCCATCCACCAAAGTTGAGTCGGGGGAGCAGGCCTGAGGTGCAGTGCCACCTCTGCTAGACTGCATTTTGCCTGTGAAGTCCTCGTGTTTGGCCATTCTGGTCCTAGCTTCTGAAAGCCACCAGAGGGCGCCTGAAGCCCAGGCTGCTGCCAGCCTCTGCCCCTCCCACACGGAAGAGCCCGCCCTAAGCAAATAAAGTTATTGAGTGTTTGGGAAGGAAACAGAGCAGGGTTTCTGAGTCCCTGGGGAGGGGAGGAGCAGTGGGTGGCGCCGGTTACTCACTCGTGCTCCATCCCACAAAAGAGCAGTGTTTCTGCAGGACGGTGGGGCAACTGCAGATCTATGTTCAACAAGCTTAGGCTGGACCTGGGGGACCAAGCCCTCAGAGCTGCTGGCCAGGATGGTGGGGTTCCAGTCAGCCTTGAGACAAGTAATGGAATCAAAGGCAGCATTCAGGATGTGGCGGCAAAAACACAGCTGGGTCCAAATGACCACCTTTCTGGGCCTCAATTTCCTCATTCATAAATGACTGGACTAATGATTTCTGAGATTGTGAATTTGTGGCCTATGCCCTCCTCTACTGGCAAAATTGTATGTGTACATACAGCTTCCCTCCCCTCTCCCTGAAATAGGGGTTGAACCAGGGCCTTCACTTTGAGCTATATTCCCAGCCTTTTTAATAAAATTGAGACAGGTTCTGTAAGTCACCAGGTTGCCCCGAAGACTTGTGATCCTCTTGCTTTGGCTCCTGAGGACCTTAGGGGTGTGCCCCCACCCCCAGCTATACATGAAGCTTCACAGGGAAGAGGGGGACAAACTCTCCTGAGCTCTTTTAGAGGGTCCACAGCACAAAAGTGGTCAGGCACTGTGGCTTTTGTGAAGTCGCCTCTGAATCCTCCCCCAGCCAAGTGTCAGCCTTCAGCAGCTTGTTGCATCCATCACCGAGACAAGGTTCGATCGAGTACATGAGGTTACCCAAGAACAGGTGTGAGAGAAGGGCTGAGGATCTCGAATTCCCCAGCCCTGGGGGGGTTCCATGCCCAACAGGGCAAGAAAGAAAGCAAGGAGTTGGGAGAAGGAAGCCAGAATGGATGCTTTGGGCACAGCCAGCCAGATACGCCCAGAGCCAACACCTTCCAGGAAAGAAAACCAGAGCCACACAGGGATTGAACTTCTAAACATAAAACTTTATTACATTACTAGCTGTGTCCCTTTGTGTGATATATTTAGGGTCAAGTACTCAGTAGAGAAGGCCTAATTACACCTTGAGCTGATGTAATTTCTGCCCACACACACCCAATACACTGACCCTGTCCCCTCCCCGACTCTAGCAGAGGCACTTGTATTACGAAGAAAGCAGTGGCTGGCTGGAGAGATGGGACTGGTGCTGAAAATCCCCCAGCCTTGGGTTCAGAACAGACTCCGACAGTCACCTTCTGCACAGGGCCCTTCCTGGGCTGCCAGAAGGAAAGGACACAGAAGTTTTCTTGGAGTTCAGTATTGCTCAGAGCAGCTGGGAGACCTTATGGCCTCTTCTCTGCCCCAGCCCCATCTCAACTTTGCTGCTTCCCACCACGCTCATGAGCCTACAGACCACCCCATTTCCTAACCATTGCCCTTTAGGTTCTGCTCCAAGCACCTAAGCAGAGAAAGCAAGAGCTTCTGAGCAGCAATCAGAAGCCCCAAGGGAGGCCATAGGCAGGTCTGGAGAACAGACCAGGTGCCTCTGGTGGCCAGCTCTGTACCACCCGAGCCTGCAGTAAGCCCAGAGTAGATGCTCTGCTGGCCACTGTACTTTATGTGCTCATTCTTCCTCCCCCCACCCCCACCACAGCCAGATAAGCAACATAACGTGTTACTGAAACAAATGAGGGTGGAGGGGGGACATCTACTTTCCTGGCTGAAAGGTGCCAAGCCCAAGGAATGTAGGACAATGACCCCCAAGTCCACGAACTGGGGACAAGCTGTGTGGCTCTGGGTTCAGGAGAGAAACGACTCCAGCTCCCTAGCCTAGAAGCCCCTGGCGAGGTGGGAAGTGCTTCACACTGAAGCCCTCTGCCACTCACAGCCCCTTTCAGCTAAAGACCAGTCTCCTTTCACACACCACACCGCAAGACTTTAGTGCCATGCCATGGGCAGAGGGGAGAAGGCATGGCCTCAGGCTGGTCCTCGTAAGGCCCACCAATGGCAAGAGTTCTCTGCTCCTCCAGTCCGGCATGACAGGCCACCTGTCCTCACAACTAAAGGAAACTGGGCATATTACTTGAGGGGAAGGAGAGGGGTGTTGAGCCCAGGCCTCTAGAGAAGGGAGAGCCCAGGGTGGGTAGAACCGGAGTGCTCCTCAGTTGCGATCCCCCACCAGCTGCAGCACAAAGGTGAAGATGTAGACAATGTCTGTGTAGATCTGCAGAGCACCCGTGATGTAGTCCTCGGGGCTGATGGTGTGCTTCCGGTTCCCCAGGACCAGCTGTGTGTCATAAGCCAGGAACTGCGGAACAAGGAAACCAAAAATAAGCACCTAAGGGCTCAGTGGTCCCAAGGTTGTGCTGGAGCCCATGGGCCATGCCATGTGGTTAAGGGACCGGTTCATGAACAATGTGATACATGGCCTCTACCCACAGACGTTGCTGAGGCTGATGCACTGTCACCTCTAAAAGGCCTGCTAAGCCATCTAACAGCAGGCAGTGTGAATGGGAGATGGGAAATGCCCAGGAAGTCACTGGAACCTACCGACGGAAGAGGAAAGACAGCCTACACCCCCTTCTCAAGTTCCAAGCCACCTAAATTCTTCACCCTCCACTCCCCTGCTAGAGCCAGGTAGGGACTTACCAGAGTGAAACAAATGGCCCCAATAGCAGCGTAGACCATGTGAAGCCAGTAAACCTGGGGGTAATGGAGACAAATTAGAAATCTCTGAGCAAAGCACATCTTGGGCAGGCTCCCTAAGACTCGGCTAACCCCTGGGATTTGGGCATTTGGAGTAGGCAGATCCAGGAAGCCAGCTCTCAGATCCCGATCATATCTAGCCTTTCTAGAGCCTGGAAGGAATTAAGAACAGTGATATCTTTGGCAGAGAAGGCACAAGCCATCCTACAGTGGCATGTAACACCAGACATAGCATCCTTCTGCCAAACCAACTGCTAGAACTAGTCAAGGAGCAGAGGTGTCTGCCATACTTCTGGAAAAAGAGGTGGCATCTGAGTGACAGCTCTGGAGGGCAGACCCAGCATGCACTGGCTGAAGGGCACTGTGGACTTGCCCTAGGTCAAGGTGGGCACTCAGTAGAGCGTGTGCAGCCAGATTCTGGGCTCTTGCAGCCCTCCTCAGGGGGACAGACTGAAGAAGAGGAGCAGGGGAAGCACTGCGGCCACCCTGGTGAGCCTCAGAACTGGGGGGCAGGCCTACCCACTCTCCTCCAGGTGTCCGTTTATGGAGGGGCAGGGCCAGCCCATGGTCAGGTGGGCAGTGGCTCTCTGTCCCCAGCTTTCCCCCAACAGCACTGTCTTCCCTGGCAGGGGGCCCACATTCTCCCTCAGTTGCTGGAATCAAAGACAGAATAAATCCCAGTGACCCCCTAAGTCCCTTCCACCTAGGCCCATCTTCTCTAATCAGGATCCTTTCCCAGAACCTAGTCCTTTAATTTTTTTTTTTTTTTAATCACTACCAGGGACCAAACTCACAACTGCGTTTGCAAGGCAGGCGCTTATGCCACTGAGCTAAATCCCCAGCCCCCAGAACTCGGTCTTAACTGTCAGACCTAATCCACTAGGTGACTGTCCAGGTGTCACAGCCCCCAGGACCCTTTGTCTCTAGATCAACTATATCCTAACCCAAAAAGAAGGCACTTCCATGCTGGTACCTTTGCTAACCAGTGGGGAGATTCTGGGGGTCTGAGGGGCCCGGTGGGGGCCCCCTCTCCAGGGAAGCCTGCAGTGAGCACTGGCTTCACTTGCCCGACCCTTCACAGGACACTCACATATTTGAAGCACAGCACAATGCTAGTGACAATCCCAGTCACCATTAGCACAATTCCCAAGACACAGAAGAGGCCTGCACATGAGGTGAAGTCCACCTGCCAGGGAGGGAGAAGGGGTACCTGTCAGCTGACTGTCACAACCAGCGGCCCAGCCAGACTGGCCCTGCCCCGCTGCCAGGGAGCCCTGTGCTGCCTCCTGTGGGCAGGGGAGTGGCCACGACCTGCCGAGGACAGACAGGCAGCAGATGTGTAGGTGCAGATACGAGCAAAAAGGGACTCAGTCTCCAAGGAAAATAAATCCCTGGCTCCAGGGCTCTGGCTCCCCCCAGGCCTGCTCACATGCCACACCCCCCACGCCCTCACCTTAGTCTGAAAGCAGAAGATGGTAACGGAGATGGACACCACAGCAGTGATGATCATGGCAATGATGACGGCTCTGGTTTGATACATACTGGGAGGAGGGAGGAGTTCAGAGAGACCAGAGGCATAAGCCACATCAAAGTGACTTCAAACTTGCTGCCTCCAGAAGCAGCCCACCCAGAATCCACCTGAGAGTACTGGCAGCCCTGGCGTCCTTGAACGTACCTGGAAATGGTGCCCGTCATGAAGCCCATGGCCAGGGTCTAGGGAAGGAGAGAAATGAGGAAGACACTGGAGAACAGCAAGGGCGGAAGCGACGCACAGTGAGCGAGTACTTGTCCAGCGCATGCCTGGTCCTGGGTTCAGCTCCCAGCACCACAGGAAAACAGAACAGAAACAGAGAGGGAAGAAAGCAGGACAGGGCTGGCCTGTGAGGGGCGGCTGCAGTGTCCTGCTGCGGCTGGGGTCAGATGAGAAGTGTTGGAAAGAGGCAGCCATGGAAGAGACCACAAGCACACCGTCAGGGTGAAGTGGGGAGACCCAGAGCCACTGTTCTACCTTGGGGCCCCAGCCCTCCCAAGGCCAGCCCCCTGTTGTGCTCTGCACTTACAAAGATGCTCAGCAGGATGATGTTCCATGGGAACCGGCGTCTGAGGAGACAGGGACACAGGGCTTAGGGCGAGGGACCACCAATGTGGCATGTGGTACCTGCTCAGGTGTTCGCACAGGGACAGGGTGGGGCAGACCTGTGCAGAGAGGTCAAGACCAGGACCTGTTTGCAGCTCTCACACTGAGTACTGTGTGACTATGAGAAAGCTGTCCAGGGCCTCTGAGCCTTGCATGCTTCTTGTTTGCTTCTTCCTTCCGCCCCATCCTTGGTTTTCTGTTTTTCCTCCTCACCCCTCTTTTTTCATTGCTCTATGTTACATTCTTAAAACACTACATATCTTGCAGGCTTGCTGTGAGCATGACAGCTAGATAAATCCTACACACCATTCTTTGTACACATGGGGACAGCAGTCACCATCATTACTGTCACCACCACCACCAGTATATCTGTAGGGTTGTTTTGAGACAGGGTCTCGCTGTGTGGTTCAAACTGATCTTGAGCTCTCTTTGTGGCCCAGGCTGATCTTGAACTTGTAGCAATACTGCGTTAGCCTCCCAAGTGCTGGGGTTATAGGTGCACGCCATCACGCCTGGACTGTTACGGTTTTTAAAATGAGAGTATTGCTTTGTAGTCCAGGCTGCCCTTGAACCACCTGTATTGCCCAGGCTAGTGTCAAACATGGAATCCTCATGCCTCAGCCTACCACCAGTATTTCTCATCAGTCTCCATTTAACCACTATAATGAATCCCTTTTCTTACCAACACTCTTGGCCCTTCTCTCACCCAATGCCTTCCCCGTTGTCTATGCCACTGGCACTCACCTGGGCCCCTGGCAGCAGGCAAGGACCAGGTAGGTGATGAGGAAGACGACACTAGGTAGAAAGAGGAGGACATAGTCTATAGGCCACAGTTGCCCTCGGCCCCTGCCCAGCCCATCCTGGCAGCACTCATTAGACTCGGGGAGGCCCAGACAGCTGTCTGGCAATGCAGGCAAGCTACTCAGGAGGAAGCAGGGCCAAGATCACCCCGGCCAGGGGCGCTGAGCAGCTTGGTAACAGGCTGAGGCCTGGAAGGAGCCTGATGAGCCCGCTGCCCCCTCCCCAGGTGTCTTGTGGGCTCATGCCACCACGCTCCTCTGCCTAGAAACCTGGAAGACCACCACTGACCCCGGGGAGGACCCCTTTCAAAAAGCGCTTGACCCTCACCCAAGCACAGCTCAGGAACTGAACCTGCCGGCCCCACTTCCCCTGCTCGGCCCTGAATGAAGATGGCCACACACTCACTAGGACGCGTAGTACACAGCCACGTTTCTCCTCACGAACTGGCCGACAGGTTCCCTGTGGAGGAGGGAGGACGAGGGAAGAGTCACACAGGGCTGGCCCCCACCCCCCTGCCATGGCCCCCCAGCCTGCAACCCAGGGCAACACTCACACAAAGGTGAAGACAGCAATGATGGCCACCGTGACGAGCAGCTGTACAGAGATGATGCTGTAAACCTGCAACACAGATGGCCAGCAGGGGTCACCTCCCACTTGCTGGCGTCTCCCCAGAAGCAGCAGCCAGCCCGGGGCCCAGGATCCCTGAGCACTGCCAGAGCCTTTCCCCGACCTGTCCCTTCAGTGCTAGAAGGGGGTGGGTTGTTCATTTTGAGGGCTGTGAGCCCACAAGAGCTCCTCCCGCTGTAGCCTGGCCAAGGAACCCAGTGAAGGGCCTGGCTCACACACCGTTGGCTGCCCTTCTTCCTCTGTCTCCCTCCACCTGTTCCTTGGCACCTCCTCTACTATCCAGCGTTCACTCAGTTTACTGCCCTGCACCACCAGCTAGGGCTCCGCCCCCACAGCAGCTGTGCATCTGTCTGTCCCAAGCAGGAGTTGTAAGATGGAAAATAGGGGAGGGTGAGTTGAGTGCAAGTACAACCACCTCACACACAGCTGCCTGGAGTCCATCAGGACAGTGGCCCCTGGGAAGGGCAGAACACCTGGACAGAGCCCAGGCAGATTCCCCCAGATTGCCTCTGCCCTCCTAAAACAAGGCCAGGGCTGTGCCTGGAGCTGACTCAGCCAGCCCTCCCACCCCCACAACCTGAGGGCCCCAGTCCAGCATCCTCCAGCCTCCCAGCCCTGATCTTACCTTGCGGATGAAGGCATGTCGGACTTTGCGATCATCCCACTCTCCAGGCCCGAAGCTGTCACTCACTGCTCTCTCCTCCCCATCATAGCCCTGGCCTGGGCCTAGGGACAGATCACATAGGACTAACTGAGGACCTGGAACATGTGACTACATTCCAGAGTTTCCCCAACACCAACCCAAACAACGGCCCATGCCTGTAATCCTAACGCCTTGTGAGGCTGAAGCAAGAGGATTGCAAATTCAAGTTCAGCCTTGGCAATTTAGCAAGACCCTGTCTCAAAAACTTAAAAGAGGCTGTAGGTGCAGTGGTAGACATGAGACCCCGGGTTCAATCTTTAGTATTAATTAATTAATTAATAATTAATTAAAAATCAAAGGTCCAGCCAAAAGACAAGTGTTATAACCCAAGAACTGCTCTCCGAGGCTGGGGTCCTTCCTGTGACCTCATTAGTGACCCAAGCTGGCATGGCAGGAGGGGACTTGAGTGACAGCCGCTCTATCAACATGCATCTCTTTAAGGCTCTACACCCAGTCCCATACCATCAGGGGTGGAGAAGTGGTATCCTGATCAAGGAGGAAGCCAAGCAGGAGTGGGGCTGGCTGGTGGAGAAGAGGCCAGGACTGCTCAGGGCCTCAGGACAACATGTCTGTCAGGGCATGCAAAATTTGCATGTGTAAAGAGCCACACCAGCGCACACATGCCCAGCTGCAGACACTCCAGAAACACTGTCCACAACCACTGAGGAAGGGCTCTGGGGGCGCACATGCCAGGCATCTATGAAGCTCTACACCCCAGCACCCAAAAATTGAAAATGTAAAGTCCTTCCAGAAAGAGGCTCAGTGCGTGCTAATTGGCCCCATTTCTGACCTGCTACCATATTTACACCAAAGATGGTTCCACACAGGCTTTGGAATGTTTGCAAAAATCAGGCTTTACCTGAAGGATGAGGAACGTTATTTAAAAAACAAACAAACAAACAAAAAAAAAACCGCAGAGGCAGTTCCTAAAGAATGCACCACACCGGGTGGGGTGGTAGCCGCCTTGCTTGGGAAACAGAAAGGGTCCCTTAGGTAACTGCTTGCAGCTGTTACTTCACCTGCCACCCTTCTTTCTGTGTGTGTAAGCTGTGGTACGCGTCTTATGGACTCTGTCTCTTGCTGAATAAAGGGGCTAGCCAGTGGCTGGGCTGGGGGTGACAGGAGCTGAGGGACAGAGCAGGGAGGTAAGAAAGACAGGAGATCTAAGCAGAGAACAGGAGATTAAAGGGGAGGGTGAAGAGAAAGGAAGGAAAGGGGTTGCACTCCTAGGCCCCAGTGCTGCTTCCTTTGTTCCGCCCACCACCCACCATCCACCCTTCTGGGACTCACCATAGTTCATGGGCATCGGGTGGACGGGGGGCATGGGCTGTGGGTAGCCAGCAGGGTGACCGTAGCCAGGCTGTGGGTAGGGAGGGTAGGCGGGGTACCCACCTGGCAGCACAGGTGGCTGCCCATAGCCCCCTGGGGGTGGAGGGCCAGGATATAGGGGGTTGCGATCCTCATACGGAGGGGGAGCAGTGGGGTTGGACATGGCAGCTCAAAGGCTGAGGGGGAACCCCAGCCACTGGGACCTGAAAGAGACAAGAAAGCAGTCATGAGCACCGGTCCAGTTTGCAGCCCCAGTTTCACACTGCCCCAGTGCACTCAGGTGGAGAACTTCCCTCCCAGTTTCTCTCTTGCACATTTGTGTCACCTGCTTATGTAGGCCCAGCCCCTGACCGCCTGTGCTCACACCTGCTGCTCATCTGGGGCCTCTCTTCCCTGCCACAGGAAAGCAGAGGGTTCATTAGGCACCCAGGGTCACCGCTGAGCATCAGGGGTGTAACAGACTCAGAGCAAGGCAGCTCAGCACTCTCCATGCCCATTTCAGAGACCCTCTCCATAAGTAGCTGGACAGCAGAACCAAGAGAAGCTGGGTGGCCCTGGCACGGCCTCCTCGTGAATCACGGTGCCAGCTGGGACCCTGTGGAGGGCTCAGCCCAGCCCCCATGGCAGCTGGCGGGAGTCGGAGAGTGGAGCTGGGACGCAGCCAGAGCTGAGAGAGGAGGGGAGGAGGCGGTGGGGCGGTGGCAGGCGGAGTCAGGACCTGCAGGCCACACAGGGCAAGCCTGAGACAGGACTTTGGTTCGCCGGGATTTTGGTTTGTTCAGAGAACAGCTATGGCAGCCGGTGTGCCTGCTCTTCACTGGCCGCTTGGGGCCTACAGCTCAGAAGGGGACACTCAGCTTGGTGATTTCTGCCCAGGGACAGTGGCTAGTGAGGAGCAGGGGAGCAAGCTGAGAAGCCCTACAGGCAGTGGGGACCTCTGTGTCTCCCCAGTTTTGAATGCTGTATTTCAGATGACAGAATCAGGCCCAGAACAGTGACATGATTCCCAGTGGCATAACCAGAGTGGAGCCCTAGGATCCTGGTACCTGCCTTTATGTCTCCTTGCTGAACGATGTCCCCCCGGCCTGGTGTCCCCTTCTGAGGTGACAAGACAAGAAGCACTAAGGAGACTTGTGTCCTACCAGAGTCAGGACCAAGCCCTGCCTAGAGCCTTACCCAGGGGCAGACTTGAGGACCCCACGGGGAGGACACTGCAGATTGAGGTGGTGGCCACCTTCACGGCCTCTGCTGGAAGAAGCCCCAGCTTGCCTCTGTGTGGCACCCTGCACAGGCCAGGGATAGGATAAAGACTGCCTTATGCCTCTCCCAGGACAACTGAGGTAACTCGGGGGGAAGGTGGCCTGGATCAAATAGCAGGCCAGGTCTCTGAATGGGTTAGTTGAGGAAAGCTGCTTTCCATGTCCCCAGAGTAGAAGGGACAGAAGCAGTCAGGTCAGAAAGAAGCCCCGCCCCACACTGAGGGGTGAGGGGCAAGGCAGGGCAGCAGAGAGCTGTGAGGAGTCACTGCAGGGAGAGGACACCCAAGGACCTGGTGCCAGGGCATGCAGGGAAGGGCCAGACGGCACCGTGAGGCTGGAGGCATGAGGCTGGTCACCGCTTTCAGATATCTGGGGAGACACATCCTGGGTAGGCAGAATATGTGAACCCCCTTAATAGGACAAAGAAAAAGAGGAGAAAGCAGGCCCTCTTCACCAGGAGCGCAACACCCCTTCTCCCCAAGCCACCCACCAGCCCTTCCAAGGCACCCTTTGACCCCACAGAAGGGAGGAAGGCACGCAGGACAGGTTATCTTGGGGTAGGAATGTCTGTTACTATGCTGATATGGTGAGATTTTTTTAAGTGGTACCGGGAATAGCATCAGGTTTGCCAGGCAGGCACTGTGCCAATGAGCTGTATCCCCAGCCTTGTGTGTCACTATGGCCATCACCAGGCATCCTTGGGTCTACTATCTGGGTGGTGGCACACATGACTGACTGAGCAGGCCCAGGACACACTGGCCAGAAAGGCCCTGTGGTCAGAAGCCACCAAGCCATGATGTCACCTTTGCCTGATCCTTTACCTCTGAAAGGAGGCAGGGTGGGCGGGCAGGCGATCTCTGAGCTCACTGCCCAGCCTAGGAGCACACTGTGATGAGCACACCGTGACGGTCTGGTCCGGGACCAGAGGCTGGGACAGGCCGCCTGGGCAACTGCCCGCTCCTTCCCTGCCCACCCAGAACTAACGTAGCCCTTCCCAGACCAAGGGGGTTTCGGGGCCACGGGGTGAAGCGTGACTCATAGAGAGCAAACAGAGGCTGCTGATAGTCTCCCCCGCCAGGCCAGCTCAGTGGGCTGCTGACTCACAGAGCCCTGCGCTCCGTCACTCCACCCTGTCACACTTCTGGTTTCTGAGGACTCAGACAGCAGACCTGCCTGCTGGAACACAGCAGCTTCCAGTCCAGCTGTCTGGAGCCTGGGCCGTCAGCCTGTCCACACCACAGACTACCACTGAGCACTGCACCTTGCTATGCCTCTGTCTTCAGCTGGAAGATGGGTTTAACACTGCTAAAAGGCCAGTAACCCCATCACTCGGGAGGCTGAGGCAGAAGAACTGCCATGAGTCCGAGGCCACCCTGGGCTACATATTGAGTTCAAGCCAGCCTGGACTGCAGAGTGAGACCCTGTCTTAAAAAAAAAAATAGTAGTAATAGTAATCCCCAGAAAGTTGTAAAAATGAAAGGTGAGCCAGGTGTGTTTGTGCAAGCCTGTAATCCCAGCATCGTGGGAGGCTGAGGTAGGAAATTAGGCTGAATCCAGCTTTGGCAACCTAATGACTTAGCAAAACCCTATCTCAAAATAAAAAAGGGCTGGGGATGTAGCTTAGTTTAAAGACAAGAGTTCAATCTCTAGTACCAAAATAGTAATAATAATAATAATTATTATTATTATTCCCAGCATTCTGAGGCAGGAGGATGGCAAGTTCTATCCCAGGATGGACAACTTAGTGACTTAGTGAAACCTTGTCTCAAAATTTAAAAAACAATAGCTACTGTGATCCCAGCACTCATGAGGCTGAATACAGGAAGATCATCATGAGTTTGAGGCCAGCCTGAACTACATAGCAAGGCCTTGTCAAAAAGAGAAAAGGAAAGAAAGGGCTAGGGATGTAACTCAGTGTGGAGATCCTGGACTCAATTCCCAGTACATCACATGATATGGTAATGATAATATAAAAAGGAAAAGAACTGGGAACAAGGCACGCTGGTGCATGCCTGTAATCCTGGCACTCTGGAAGGCTGAGGCAAGATCACAAGTTTGAGGCCAGCCTGGACATGTATCATAACAAAAAGTAAAAAAGACTGGGATGTAGCTCAGTGGTAGAGCCTTGTCTAGCATGTATGAGCCCCTGGGTCCATCTCCAGTACAACAAAGAAAGCAAAAGGGAAAAATTAAGAGAAGATACACAGAGCACGCAGAATGGGCTGGCCCCGATAAACAGAGACAGCCATTAACTATTTTCAGTTATTATTTAGTGAACTGCTTATAGGGAGAATGCTGTTATTATCCCACTCACAAAGACACCCAGGCTTAGATGAATGAAGTCCCTTGGCCCAGGTGACTTTGCTAGGATGAGATGAAGTCAGGACTCGGGCCTAGCACTGACCCCGAAGCAACACTGAGTCCCTCTGGAGCCCCCACAGCCCCTATCTAAACTGCTCTTCCCTCCCCAGCGTGGCTTCCTGCTCAGACCTCCTCATGACAGGAAGTGCACCCAGGGCACCGACACCCAGGCAGGCAGCCTGCACAGTGGCAGCAGCCCAAGGGCCAAGCTGATCCAGAGACAGACTCAAAAGGTCAGAGCTGAGGAGCTGCTCCCTCCACTCAGGAGGTGCAGCCGCCCTCATCTTTCTGACCAAGAGCCACTGTGCAGGCAGTGACCTGTCCTTGCCACAGTGGCTGTGGGGTCAAGAAGTGACCCTAGCTATCTGGTACAGAGCCCTGGGGCAGGAGAATTAGGTGCCTCCACTGTACTGCCCTCCCCTGAGCCATGCCAAGGAGAACCTTGGCCAGCAGAAGCCTCTGGGACCCGGAGCCCCTTGGGCTGGCAGCTCCTGCATGTGGTACAGCTCTAGGCTGGCCTGCATAGGGGACCTGCCACTCCACATCAGCTACTGATGACCATGGGGCCTGTGTGCCTGAGAGAGGGAAGGGCTGGAGAGGAAGGAGGCTAGGAGGCAGGAGGGAAAGGGCAGATGGAAAGGGAAGATGGGGCCATGGGGCCGAAGCCTAGGGCAGGTCCCACATTCTGAAGGTAGCTGTTGGAGGCCCTCAGTATCCAGGGGCTCAGCTCCCCCGAAGCCTGAATTTCCCTCCGATACAAACGCATTGAGCTTCTGCTTGAACACACACCAGCGATGTGAAGTCTGTTTGCCATTCCTGCCTGCAGGCAGCTTGAATCCTTAAAGCACTCTTCACCCCACACCGCCTGCCATCAGGATGTGCAGCATCCTGTGCTCTGGTCTCTGGGGGGTCATCATCCCCCACCTCCCGCAGGAAGGAGCCAGGGCCTCTCCCGGACCCAGCCAGGAGCAGGAAGGTGGACTGTGGGCCCAAACAGCAGGACTCGCTGGTGGCCAGGGCTTTCACAGGCAGCGCTGGGGAAGCATCTCCCTTCTGGGGCGCTGTCCCTGCCTGTGGGGTGACCCAGGCTCTAGCTCTCCAAGGGCCTACAAAGGGTTAAGACTCTGGAATCTGCTGAGGCTGAGCTACTGGGGTTACAGTGAGAGGGTGTGTGTGTGCTAGAAGGAGGGGCAGAAAGGAGCAGCTGACTGGTCCAGGCAGCCTGCCCTCCTCCCTGCCAGGGACGGGTGCCCAGAGCAGAACGGAAAGAATAACTCAGGGTGCGCATCTCAGGAAGCCCCACCCGTGGGCCAGCGGCAAGGCCTGGCCCATGCCCAGCTCCCCACCGCCTCCAAGAAGCACTCCCACACATGCACAGCAGGGCAGCAGCGCGAGACACACCATGTCTAGGTGGTCACCAGCCCTGATCCCAGACCCCAGGGCCCACAATCCACCCAAATACCCTGTGGTTGGCCTAGCCTCTCAATTAAGAGATAAAGGCGGGGGGAGGGTCCAAAAACTAAAATACTGGAGCTGGAATGGACGTCATCTGGTCATTTGACAAAGCAGGAAACCTCAGAGCGAGAAAGTTCCTGTCCCACCCCACACAAGCCCTCTTGGTCATGGGTTTGGAATGTACCTTCCCTGCCCGGGCCACCATCTAAGAGTTCAGACAGATACAAGCACACACCCCCGGGGGTGGAGCCCCACGAGCCACCCTTTCCCCCAGTTCTTTCAAAATCTCTGGTCACAGTGACAACCCATGGCTTCTCTCCCTCAGGGCCAACCACCCCTCCCAGCCATCTCTAGCCAGGGCAGCCTCCCCATATCCATGGAGACAGGGCTGACTGCCATCTCCAGGGGAGCATGGAAGTACCCAGCACCCTCTTCTCTGGGAGCAGAACTGTGTCATCAGGACTGTAACCTCAGCAACCCCAGTCACATCAGTAGTCAGGGGGCTCAAAGAGGAAGCCATCAACAGAACTGATGCCACCTCTGAAAAAACCCCTACCACTTCCTTTGGGTTTCAGCTTTCCTGACTTCCAGTTCAGCTTCCAGGTTAGAGGACAGACATTAACAACCCAGAGCTGACAACTGCAGGTGGGCAGAGATGGAAGGGAACCACTTAGAGGAACAAGTATCAGCAGTACTTACTAAGCAACTAGATAGCAACTAAGGTGCCTCTCCTGAGGAAAGACCTCACTTTGCCAGTAAGAAAACAAGTTAGAGGAAAACAGATCTGAGGCCCCACAGCAGAGGAACTGCAGAGATGGGCTGGAACCTAGAGTTGATGTCTGACTTGGAAGTGCAAACACTGTACCTTTACACCTTGGTGGAGAGCAGCCTTTGAGGCACCAGAGGCCAGGGATGAGTAGTAAAGATCACAAGCGGCAGGGAGGAGCCCAGCAAGTGTTACGTTGATACCAATCCCTCTTCCCAATTCATCTGGTGCCTGTGCCTGGAGTTAAGAGACAGAGACCTGATGCCCATCCTGACTTTGGCACTGACTCCAGAATCAGAATAGGCCTCTGGCTGTCTGTTTTTGCATATCTAAGATAAGTGTCCTGAATGGAAAGTTCAGAGTCCACTCCAGCTCTGCCAGTTCCTGATTCTGAATAAACAGACTACTGGAACAGAAAGAAGGCTTAGGGCAGAACATGCATCCCTAACGGGCACTGCTCATGTGCTCTGGTCTAAAAGCAGGGGTGTGTGGCATGTCCTGGGTATGAGGGTGGCTACATCTCCCTCTCTTCCCAAATTGTCCCCATGATGCCCCCTGGATCTCCCAGGGAGCACCTCCTAAGTGCTCACCCTCCCCAGAGCCTGCAGAGACACTAGGAAAGAAAGTACTCAGTACCAGTATGGTGGAACTGGGAGGCTGAGGCAGGAGGATCACAGGTTTTAGCCCTACCTGGGAAATCGAGTGGGGTTTTAGCCCTACCTGGGAAATCAAGATCCTGTCTCAAAACAAAAAATAAGAGCTGGACATGGTGGTGCATCCCTGTGACCCCAGCACTTGGGAAGCTGAGGCAGTAGGATCACTGTGAGTTCAAAACCAGCCTGAACTACATAGCAAGATCCTGTCTCAAAAAGAAAAAAAAAAGTGCTAGAGCTATGAGGGCTGTGGGTTCAATCTCAGTATCACAAGGAAAAAAAAAACCACCCACGGCAGGAGTGAAGAGGCCAAGGCCCATTAGCTAGCTGTGGGAATCTGGGCAGATGGCCTCGCTGGCTCCCACTCCTCTCAGACAGTCCACACACAGGAGAGGAGCAGAGACCCATTGACAGGAACCATAGAGAGCGAGAATCACCTGGCCAGGCATCTCCCTGAAGCCCTTTGTGGCACAGCCCTATTTCCTTCCTGGAAATTTACAAGGCCCAATGGCATGTTAAGACCCTGGAAGGTCTTGCCCTGTTCAACTCAGTTTAACCCAGCCCTCATCCAAACTTCTCCCGGGCACACCTGTCCATAGCCTGTGGCTGCTGACCCAGGCCACCTGTTTACAGACTCAGCACAGAGACATCCTAACTCATTTCTTAAAACTATGTATTTCTGGGCCAGGGATTTAGCTCAGTGGCTCAAGTGTCTGCCTGGTAAGCACAAGGTTGTGAGTTCGATCCCTGGTACAAACAACAACAACCAAAAAAAAAAACCCAAAAACATTTC